>JABUQX010047067.1:0-12500 GCA_015478945.1 Trachelipus rathkii
TTATATATATATATTTTATGATATATTAATATATATATTATATATTATATATTATTATATTATTTATATTATATATTATATAATATATTTATATATTATTATATTATATTTATATATATATTATTACAAAGAGGTTTGAATATCCAACAGGGGATTTTAGAATTCTTCGTCGCGACACAGGCTCGAGAATGAGAGCTTTCTGAAGGCCATTTTAAATGATTCGCATAACAGGTAGGTTTGAGAGTCTTTACTTTTTGTGAACCTTGAAAGGGAGAAGAACTCAAAGAACAGGGAGGAATCGCGGTGAAACAAAAAACTAGCAGTAATTAATGCGAAAATTATAATGGCCAACAAGATTTTGCGCAAAAATTGAAGTCTTTTATAGGTAACTTGTTTGTTGCCGATTCCGATATGACCTCCGTTTCCTAGATTGGCTCTAGTTTTTGAGAGGTGGTCACAAAAATACATTAATCACAACAATTTATGTTAGGTTGTAACGTAATTCACAAAAAAAAAACATGAAAGATATATACTCAATTGTTATGAGTAGTACATTAAATGATATGGTCAAACATTCAATTCAGTACAATGAAATCACAATTACTGCATTACAAATCGCTGTCTATAATGATGTCATTCTGTGTTGCAGAATGTGGCTCACGTTGGAAGCTCAATAGTCTGCCAATCTGGTGTATTCCATCTCCCTAGGTTTCTTTCTTCCATCCCTTGATTTCTGATGGAACCTCTCCTATTGTTCCTCACTATAACATCCTAGATTATCCGGAACCCGACCTAAGTGACTTGTAGAAAGTGAACTTTTTATGCTCATTTAGCATTTCAATTTTGAAGTCTTTGAAAGCATTTCTGTCGGAGTTCACATAGTTTGCATTGGTTGCCAAAAAAGTTCTGAACAACCAAGACAAACTTTTCCAGGCAGATGCTTCAATATCTATGAAATTGTCATCCCTGATGATTTGGCGAATTTGAGGGCCGCAAAGATTCAGCTTTAAGTTTCTCCTTACTCAACCTGGAAATCTGCAAATATATTGAACATTCACCATCTTTTGTCTAGGGCCCTTTTAACAATTGCTCATCAGTTTCCTAGTTTGATGTGAGGTGGAAAAAATTTATTCCCCTATACCAGTGGGTTCGCAATGATATTTGATTGCACCTTACAGTATATTTTCCTAGCAGGCCTATCAATTTCCAGTGGTCTTCTTTAGCCCTTACTATCCCACAAGCATATGAAACAAGGGTACCTAGTATATCCGCTTTGCTGCCAAGTAAGATGTTGACATCTTCAAATCAACGCATATATACCACTGGTGTTCATTATATATAAGCTTCTGCAAGATCATTCTTATTCATATTTCTCTTTCAGTTTTGTTGAGTGACTTATTGGAATCTGCATAATTATTGCCATTGTACAATAAAAACACACTTCTCGAACTATCCATAAACAATCGCAATCTTCTGGTCGGTATTTAGGTTACCCCATTTGGAGGGAGTCCAGGGATGTTCCTACAGTACACTAGGTCTTCTTCTTCAATGAAATATGGAAAAGTACACCTCTCTTGTCGTAAAAAAAAGTATATTTTACATTCGGCCTTATGGACAGTTTTTTCACTGTTGTCTAGATGCTAAAGCTCAAATCTTGTTGGGAGAGATTAGACTCTCGTACAAATCTATTGATCTTTCCTGGGAGAACTGTTGTGAGTTATAGTACATTCTTCATATTCATAACCCCTTCTGCACGTGTGCACACCAATCCTTGGTTCTTCTTATCAGGACAATGCTTAGGTCTGGGGTGTATTGAAACTGGAATGGATATCGTTGGAGTGTGGTTACATGTGCTTGCGATTCCAAATCGGTACTAAATCGTTTCTTGTAACGATTGATATACCTTCACATTAACCAACAAAAATAACGTCTGTGTGTTTTTGGCTCCGAATACATAGGCACGACCAAATTTTAAACCTTTCTCGTCATTATTTCCCTGAAGTAGGTTTTCGCTCCTTTTTCAGGAACTGTGGCAGTAGAAAGATATCCTTGGGCTGCAAGTTTTTGACATGCTCCAAACGATGCAGCAGCATGATATGCTTGTTCACAAGTTTCGAGAACATCTTAACCACGAGCACGTTCTATGGAAATACACACCAACATGTGCAGAATTCATAAGGGGTTATTTCAAACAGGCTCTTGTGAAGTACTCATAGTGTTCTGAAAATAGAAAAAATTAAGATTTTAAAAGTTAAGCCCCTTAAAAAGAAATAAACGATATTACTGTAATATGCATTAAAAAAGATTTTTGTATAAGAGTTTATCTGGAAGCACCTGTATCTCAAGAACTGGCAATTTGGAAAACTAATTGTTCATTTCGAAATCGAGCCACCGATTATACTATAAATTCGATAAATATCCTTGGCAGCAAAATTTTTTTTTTGTTGGCCAGTTATTCAGGAGTATATATTTTATCAGACGAAAGTTAAAGCAATATACTATGGGTGCGATTTTTTATGAAATTTTCAATCTCAAATTTAAAAAAGAGAAAATAACATGTTCAACTATTAAATAACCATATATAATATATAATATATATATATATAATATTATTATATTTATATATTATATATTATATATAAATATATATATATATATATATATATATATATTATTATATTATATATATTTAACATTCTTCCTAATAGCAAATAATTTCTTAGTGAAGTTCTTACTTTAAAGAAATAAATAATAAGTTACAATTATGTTTGGTTCTACAATTCATCATAGAATAGACTCCACCAGTTTCCTGAACTGGGTCAATTTCCAAATACTTATGCTTCGGCCGATCTAGAATTTCGACCCTTAGCTGATATTGGATTTTCCTTCAAACCTTCCCTCAAGCTATCATCTCAGCGAGCATATCAAGTGACCCTTCTAGTTATTACGTTTTCTAGTTATTTCAATTTGCTAACTGTCTAATCCAGTAGTTTGTTTGAGGGTGTCTCAAGTTCAGAACATTTGCGGCACCATAGTTCTGCAACATTTCTACAGTGTTACTGCTCGCCGCCACCTTCAAAGTATTGGTCCTTCCATCAACTATACTTGGGGAACGCAGCATTATTGGAATGTGTTTTAGCCTAATTATATAGTTGTAAAAGTTCTTGAAAATGTTAATTTAAATCTGCTAAACACTTAATTCTCTAAGATATAACTGCTTTCAATTGATTAAAATCTAATAAAAAAGTATTAAAAAAATTAATTTAAGAATTGTCATTTACATTTCTCTTTTTCAACAATGGTCTGTACTCAATTTGTTTGAGAACATGAAAATGAACAGGAGTAACATTAAATTGATTCAACATTACAATGTGGCTTCTCTTCCTATCAATTAACACAATGAAGCTCAATTGTTTCATTGTTTTCCAACCAGAATGGAAAATGGAAGCGCTAAACGAGTGTTGCTTCAACAAAGTTTTTAAACCCGTTATTCATGCCTTGCCAACCAAATTTATTTCCTCTTTATTTTATCTCCTTATTCCAAAGTCACCTCAACTTTTTAACGCTAAATATATATATATATAATATATATATATATATATATATATATATTAATATATATATATATATTTATTATAATTATATTATATATATATATTATATATTATATATATTTATATATATATAATATAATAATATTATTATATTATTTCAAATGGTCTAACGTGGGTTTGAACCATACCCTTAAGAATGTACTCGTGTTACCTTCGAGACCACGTTGGTTTGCCCCACGATCTTTAGGGTATGATTCCAACCACTAGGCTTTGAATATACAAATTAATTTGTTGCGTTTATTGCACAAAACATTAATTATTATATATAATTATATATTATTATATATATATAATTATATTATATATTATATATATATATTATATATATAAAGAATTTAATACGTACATTTGATTTGCTTATAAATTTTCTTATAAATTTGATTATAAAAAATATTTAGATAGATATATATATGTAATAATATTATATATATAATATATATTATATATATATATATTATATATTTATATATAATTATTATTATATATTATATATATATTATATATATTATATATATATTCTTTAATAAAATTTATTAATGAAGATCCTAATATAGGCAAGCTATATAAACACTAAATAACTGAATTAAGATAAACTTTATTAACATTAGCAATATTATAAAGTTAAGAGGTTTTACCCTAATACTCATAACAGGTTTTACCTGGGGAGGTTTTGCCCCATATTTAACATGGTTTTACCAGGGAAGTTTTACCCCAGCTTTTACAGGTTTTACCAAGCCTATAAAACTACCATGGCTAACCCTATTGGTGCACAAGAGAAATTAGTGCACGTCATTGCCCTCGTTGATTTTTTACACATGAAATTTATAAAAGTATGCAAGTACGTAACTTGAAAAAAATGGCAACAAAAAAAATGTACCAAGTAACCGTTAAAATAGGCCGTGTGCGACACTCGTACTAATATATATATATATATATATATATATATATTTATATATATATTAATATTATTATAGATTTATATATTATTTTTTTTTTATATATATAATATATATATATATATTATATATAATATAATAATATATAATATATATATACCACACTTGAGATGTATAAGTATCATTTTGGTAGTGCCAGGGCGTTGATCCATATATGGCCTCCCCGTTGATCTGCAACCAAGACCCCATCTGTCTGAGCCTTTCTTCCATTATTGGCGCAATACGACCATCATGAGTGGGACCAACATTTACTATTAGGTTTCCTGAGGATTATAAGTCATGAAGTGGTAAGAAAATAAAGAAAGATCAAAGAAACGACAAAACAAGGACTGTGTCTGATGTCGTTGAGCAGATAAATTTTTGAATAGAGGCAGAATGGGAGTCATTAAAATGAATCCAAATAATGCAAATATTACCGGTTGGAAGCCACATGTATCTAATCTCCATATTACTATTTATAATAAAATATCCAAAATCTTTATCCTTTTTTCTTTTATAAAATTCAAATCATATTATTATCTAGTGTCAGGTGTACACGTGACGATGAAAGGAAAAAGGGAATGGGAGTTTGGATATTTTTACATATTGGTATATTTGTGGTAAAAATAATTTTTTTTTTTTTTTTTAATTTTTCTGTTCAACTAAGTTTATTTTTTATTCAGTTAAATTTATTTCATTTTCGTTTTGAATTTTTTTTGTTTGTTTTTTTTTTACTTTTTTCCATCGCTATATTGCTAAATTTTTACAATATTAAAAAGAATACTAATTCAAATTGCTTAATTTTGCAGTAATTAAATTTTTATTAATCAATAAAATTTTAAATTTTTATTTTTATCACTTAAAAAAAAAAATTGAATCAAAACTTTTTTTAAAATGAAATAATGAACTGAATAAGTTTCATTAGACTGTGGTTTCATTTTCAGATTTTCGACTTTTTGTTTTTATTTACTTTTTCTGCTTCAAGGAAATTTTATTTCTCTTTTAACATTTTTAAAATAATTTTTTTTATTATTATAAAGTTAATATCTTTTTATTTATAATTTAAGTGGAAACAAAGTCAGCAGAAGTAATAATAAAAATTATAAAAATTATAACCACCTATAAAAATAATTTAAGAAGATGAAAAATCAAAAAGAACTTGAAGAAGAAGAAGAAAAAGGACAAGAAGATGAAAATTAGTACGAAAGTGTAGTAAGAATATGTATGAATACATTATCATTTGCAGAAAGTGATAAAATCATATGACCAACCTCCACAGCTAACTGTTTCTGCCATAATTTTAAGGAGTTCGTGTATAGTTAGATAATCTTCAAGTTTAGCTTCTCTTCTGTAGCCCCAAGATTTTCTATCAAGCGTCATGCAGTTTTCCCACTTGAAAGGCTGTAGAGTTCCTGTTGAAGGATAGTTGAAATTTACTTAGTAAATCAATTTAAAAGTACCCTTTTTATATAGAGAAAAATAAGCTGTTTAATAAAACGTTTGTTAAAAGAACAATTAATTTTGTTAACTAGACAAATTTCATTTAATAAACCACGATTTGGTAGATTAAAAGTCACCTGGATTATATCTGTCCTGACAAGTATAAAATGATCCGTGCCGACAACTGGTTCCTTTTCCCCAACGATCATTTACAACGACAGAATCTTTGACGGGCGAAGAATTAAATAACCAAGCCAAAAATTCAGTCGATTTCCAATACTTATCATAAGCTTCCCAGTCACCATCAGACCAGATTATTTCTGGTTTATAAAGCTTCACCTGCGGATAAATGTTTCGTTTTTACCCAGTTTATAATTAGAAGATAATTTAATTTAAAATAAATTTATACAGAAATAGCGTAAAATAATTAAAAATTTTGGAGAAAGTTTACACTATATAACCTTATTCTTCTTCTTTAACATTCTCGTATTCGAACGAGAATAGACAAAATATTTTTTTCCCTAAATCAATTTAAGGGACCTTTCACCTTTTTAAAAGATCAATTTTATTTACGTATCAAAATATTATATTTAATTGCCTAAATCTACTTATCTATAAGCTATTTATACGCAGAGGTGAGCAGATCTATAGCCACCTCTATACACCCTCTAAAATATAGCGTCTATCACACTACGAAATGCACTGTTTGTAGCCCGAGCATAATCGCTACTTAACAGAATTTCTTTCTTACTTTCATTACCTCTTTCTTTCTTTCTATCTTCTCCTCCTCTTCCTTCGTTTCCCCATCTACCTTTATAATCCCAATCCTTACGCGAGAACTGTGGGACTAACCTTTGTTTGAAGTATAACCTACAAGGCAGTTGGTGGCTTGGAATAATCACTTTTCTTCGAAGTCTATCTCAAAAGAAAAAAAGCTATATGGTAACAAATATTTAAATACATATATCCGTGCATATATAAATAAAGATACAAAATTGGATACACATGGCTGGAATGATTTCTGTTTTTCTGCAAAAAATTTCTTAAAAGCACTCAATCAAAAGTTTGAACTTCACAAGGTTTTTATAAAATTCTTAAGTATGTGTAATATATTTTTTAATATTTTTTTTTATAGTGTAGTAAAATAAACCTGAAATATGGAAATCTAAAATTTTATTATTGTTTCAAACTTATCTATTTAAAGAATTGAAGTGCAAACCTGCTAAATAGGTCATAATTTCAGAGAATCCTTGTCTCATCTTTCAAAAGTTTTAAGTTTTGCCTCTTTCATTACTTCTTACTTGATGATTTCTATTCTTTTTGATGCCGTGAAGGTGTGAAACATTTGGCGCATGTCAAATTCCGATCATCAGGTAATGCAGATGTGGATGCTTAGTTTTTATTTCTACATCCACGCGGAAATGTGGATATTCAAATTTTTTTCCAAAATTCTTTTTAAAAACTAGATACCTATTATGCCTATAATATAATCTAACAAGAAAAGGAAGCATTTTCCGCGACTAGGATCCCCATACATCCACTAACAGTTATCCTCAACCTTCACCATTTACTTAAAAGGATTTGTTTAAAATTTGAACCAATAAAAGGCAAGATGTATGTTTAAAAATAAACATTTTGTGCATTTTACCCACAAGTCATTTACACTTTTTAAATACTAATTTTACATCACGTAAGTAATTATAAATAAAGGTTCGCTCAAAATCCTGGCAATAGGGTTAATATAAGTAGTGACTTCGTAGGTTGACCCAGTTTAGGATAATTTTACTCATTCATCTACTACCGTTCGAGAAAATTTGCTTTTACATTAGATTTTTTCATGTTTTCATTTGATAAGCATTATTTTTTTCTTCATGTTGTCCTTTATTGTCGATGCTTGATACCAAAATAAAATTCCTCGCTCTACAACCTAATTTCGCCCCTAGAACATAGGTAAAAAAAAAAAAAAAAATTCATTTCGCCCCTAGAACATCTATTTATGTATCAGCAAAATAAGTTTTCTCTCTTTCCTAACTTTCAGGTCTAGTTCTAACGCTTTTTCACCTATACCTCATGTTCAACTGTAATTTTTCGTGGCTTTAAAAAACTAGACCAATTTTATCTTTTTGAACATCGACATCACGAAACATGATGAAATACTTGGATATGTACAGTAGATCCACGAAAGCGGCAATTGTACAATTTTTTTTAGTTCCACTTGTATCAATTCATGTCCAGCTTACTTTAAAGCGTTTCAACATTTGGTTAAATCCATTAAAACTTTGCAAAGCACTTGTGATACACTCTTCTAATTCATTTCAGTCGTGAGATAAAATTAGCAAAGTTTTTGTATCACCCAGTCTTTTAATTATATATATATATATATATATATATATATATATATATTAGCAACGCAAACAAAACATAAAATATGTGAAGAAAAAACTAAATTTTCTCAAAAAAATATTAGACATATATATATATATATATATAATTACAGTTCACCACCACTCACGGGTTGGGCCCTTTTCAAGGAGGGGCAGAAAATGAAATATAGAAAACCACACTCAAGCCCAAGCTTAACGCAAATCTCTTAGATGAGCGCAGACGTGGACTTTAAAGAGGGGAAGATCAAATACAGTTGGAAAAACAGAAGAATGCAAGGAGTTCACAGAACAGAAGTAGCTAGAAAGAAAGAGGCACTACAACGACCATATCTGGGGTTTTCAATACTCACGCAATATTCATGCGAGAGCAAGGCACCCCTTGTGATACGAGGGTGACGCAAGGGTGGTGGAATGAGAAAGGTCAACTCCCCAGAGCATCTGCCACTGTAGTACCTATAGAAAAGATATAGTGCTCCAAAAGAAATCTTTAAACTAAATATCGTAATTCCTATAACTAATATCTTAAAAATAAAAAAATAATAAAAAAAATAAAACCATAACTTATCTTAAAAATTCAGGATGGAAAAGTCTTCGTCGGAAATTCACATTTATTATTATATAAAGGCAGTAGATACTTAAGACATTAGGCAAGTAATAAACACCAAAAAACCACACCACAACCACACTAAAACAACATTCAAAGAGCACTAGGGCACATTAAATTAATGACTATTCAACTAAAAAAAAAAAATTAAACATGCATTTTTAAAATGACACATAAAAGAACAAGCACACGACACAACCTCACAGAACGAACGATATAATATTATATATATATATATATATATATATAATATATATATATATATAATATATTTATATATTATATAGCTATATATATAGTATATATTAATAGAAATAAGAGGCGTTACGCGAGAACGTCCAGATTTCTGTTCATAGAATAAGTCACACTAGATAGATAATTTACACTGGCACAGAGAGAAATGAACAAACGCGTCTCTTATATCAGCGCCACTACCAGATTATAATCATGTTTGATTATATAATATATATATATATAATCATTTAACGTAATTAATAACGACATAGCAGAGTATAGTATTATGATAAAGTCTATCGTATATATGTCACTATTACAGGCGGCATACAAATAACAAATATCTTAAGGTGCAATATAGAGGTATGTGAGATAATAGAGGATAATAGATATGAATATAAGTATAAAACAGCAGAGATAACAAGTCGTACTTTATGATTCAAAAACTTAGACGAACCTCTAAGTAAGTATCGCAGAGGATGTGAGTTTCTGATGAGGTTGAGTCCGGGGTTCATTCTCGCCAAGTCTTAGGTGGACGACGGGGACATTCGTCCCCCCTCTGCCCCCATCGGCTCGCAAGGACCCCTCCTATAAACTTGGATAATATAGGAGTGGTTAATGTAGGAAGGAGAGGGTAAGCTGAGAGGCTCGATAGAGGAGAACATGAGGTAGGTGCGACCAGCGACATAAGTTGACCCCACCCATCGATCCACTACTAGAAGCCGAGAGAGAACGCATCCCGGACAACGTATAATCTATGCTGTCTACTACTAGGGTAGTTGTTAGTTATTAAATCATTAAATGTACTTTGCATATATATATATATATATATAAAACGATATAATATATATATATTATATAAGTATATTATATATAATAATATGATATATATATATATATATATATATATATTAATTATTATATATTATATATATATAATTCAGTGGTGGTATGCTAGATTTTTTACAATTGGGTATCAATAATATAAATATATATATTAATATATATATATATATATATAATATATATATTATATATATTAATTTATTTTATATATAATATATAAATAATATATATATATATATAATATATCAAAATATTATATAATTATATCATGAGATAAATTAAAATTGCAAGCGAAAACGGTTTCCAGAATTTAAACCAAATACACCGATCATCTGCAACATCGAACACACGAAGTGGCCTCGCCTCGCTCTTTAATAATATTGCATATCTAGGCAGATATTTATTTACCAGCTAGACGCGTACAAATATAGGTAGGCCACCAGTTCATGCAGTTAGATAGATCGCGCAAAGCATAATAGCTCATTTTTTTGTTATATTCTTTATGCATTTGTAGTCTCTAATTTATCTTATGGGTTTCTGTATTAATTAAACACTCTACCTCTCACTCTCTCTTTGGAATGTTGTTTATCACTTTTAAAATTATTATTTGTCTTAAAAAATAAAAAGCACTGCCTACCGAGCCTATCCCTTAAACTCAAACAACTGATTATAAGTATTTTGTATAATATATAGTACTACAATATATATAGTTATATATATATATTTGTATATATATGTATAAAGTAATTAAGTAATATAATATATATATATTACTTATATATTATACTAGGTGAATGCAACATGTAGCTATATACATTATATATATATATGGCATCATTTGTGAGATGTAAACTGTAACTAGTGAGGATGTGATTTCAATAACCTCACTATGCATTAGCGTAGTTCCATAACCCGGAAAATTTAACTGATCACAAAACTGGTGATAATAATGAAAATTAATTTAGGTTAGGTGATGTTAGGTTAAGTCTAGGTTAGGTATAGGTTTGGGTTAGGGTTAGGTTTAGAGTTAGATAGGTGATATTCCACAGTACAGTCTCTTACAAATGTGCCTATATATTATATTTATATATATATATAATATATATGATATAGTATGTTATATATATATATATATATATATATATATATACTGATATATATATATATATATATATATAACACCTGTTCACGCGCGAAAAAGCGTGAGTCGATCCCGCAGAATTTTCTACTGTTCTGTTTCTACTGAAAGCAGAAATGATATATATATAATATATATATATATATATATAATATATATATATAATATAATATAAATATTATATATATATATATATTATATATATAATAATTATAATATATATAAGTATATATATTATATATATATATATGGATTTACGAGGGCATAGTTTCAGAAAAATGATGGAACAATTTTTAATTTACAGGCATTATATATATAATATAGAATATATATATATATATATATATATATAGTATTATATATTAAAATTTATAATATACTATATATATATATATATATATATATATATATATATATTATATATATATTATATATATTATATATATATTACTTACCATCTCGAATAACTCGGGCATAGTTTTCCTTTTGACAAAATATTGAGTTATGAAGCCAGACTTTCTGTCATCTATGTAAAGCGGGTTATATGTAGTCGGGAGAGATGCACATTTTTTACCTAAATAATTTCTTTGTATATGCATTAGTTGGGCTTAGCGTGAACCGAACATTGAACCCTGTCCTTATCAGTTTTTCTGCTTCTGCGATTATCCTTTGATTATATTAATTATTATTATTATTATTATTATTATTATTATTATTATTATTATTATTATTATTATTATTATTATTATTATTATTATTATTATTATTATTATTATTATTATTATTATTTATTATGATTATTATTATTATTATTATTATTATTATTATTTAAAGATTTTCTACTGAAATTGGCGATCTAATCTCTAAAGTCGTACCAACTAAGTCCCTTCCTGGTCCAAGATCCACGGAATTCCAACTCCACGAATATTTTGATGGCCAAAGAGTGTATCCGTCGTGGTGTTTGGTTGTCAAGACAATGTAACGTGCACCAGAGGCATTAAAAATGTCTGCCCATTCATCAGGTTTAAAAAATTCTGCTGTGAACATTGGACCAAAATCTTGATATGTGAAATCTGGACGATAGTTATTCTTCATAAATTCAACGTAAGATGGACGACCATCTTCAGGAAAGAAAAGTAGGGAGAATTTTAGAAACTATTGTGATTTAATATGATATTGGCCCAAATTTTACAATGATTTTAATAAAACCGACCAAACTTACCGTACAGAAACTTCCAAAACCATTCTGACCCGAAAGAAGGCACGGAATAAAGTCCCCATACGATAAAGACTCCAATTTTGGCG
>JABUQX010047067.1:15000-25000 GCA_015478945.1 Trachelipus rathkii
CCTTGCACAAGAACGACGAGCCGCCACTGCAGTGTTGACTGAAATATCCACGTTAAACTGAGGTTGATAGGCGTGGGTATTAACTTTCTGACTAATGTTCCTACCTTCATCGTTCTGCGTGTTGCTTGAAGTCTCTTCGCTATTGTGGCATCTTGAAATTGGTATTTGTGTTGACGAAAATAAAGTTAAACTGAGGCTGGTAGGCCTGGGTTTTAACTATGCGACTGTAACCATTTTTCACCGTTCTGCGTGTTGTTTGAAGGTATTCGTTGTTTAAAATTCTTATTAGAGCCGACGAAAATAGTCATGTTAAACTGAACCTGGTAGGCCTGGGATTAAAAGTGTGACTGTTGTTTGCCTCTTTACTGGTCTGCTTAGTGCTTGATTTTTCCTTCCGTGATCTGGTCTTCTTCTGGGAACTGCTGTAATTTGTTGTCTATTTTCTTTCCCAGGGAGGCCAGTTATGTAGTTGAAGTAGTTCGTCAGCATCTTATTCTTGAATCTTCCTTTTTCTGTGACGAACTTCTTCTTGTGAGGTTTTTAGACTTCTGAAAGCATCTTTTTGAAAAGAGAGGCTATTCTTCTTGAGAGGATGCTTTTCATGTTTTAGGTTCACCAATTATGTAGTGGAGAAGTTGTAGTTATCTCTTCTTCTTTGTCCTCTACTGCATAGGTAGTAGTTAATTGTTGTTTTGAAGTTCCTCATAATGACTTCCTTTTTTCCTTGATGAACCTAAATAGAGAGCTCTGGCTAGGTTGCTTTACTGTTGGAAGTCACAATCTTTCGCACTTTGGAAGCTATATGATACGCTTGCCATTCGAGGCTAATGAATCAGTGAACCAGTAAATAATAAAGTTGTTAGAACCCTTTTTAGTTATCTTCATAAGAGATAGGAGTAAACAAAACTTCATATTTTTGGCTAATTTAACAAACATTACCTTTTAATACATTCTAAATGTTGATTGCAAATTATACGAGTACAATAGATTTTAAGATTAAAAGCTACATTTGTAATTCTTGTTTCTAACAACATCAAGGAAAGAATTCACAAAATTAAAAATATATAAAAACGCGGAAAAAAGCGTACAATAAAAGATCAAATATACCAAATACACAATATACCAAATATACCAAATAGTAAAAAGAAATATATTAAATTAAACAATCAATATATTATCATATATTTTATATAAAAATCTTCCATAATAAAATATATGCGCATAATTTATGATTTTAAATTGTAAAATGTAGCAAAAAGCAAAAATAGATTTGCATATTTTTTCGCTTTCTTTGATTTCTCGTTTTCTATAATATTTCAAGTTAAACTATATAATAAAAACAATTCATATAAACCATATATAAAAAAAAAAATAAAACACTATATATATATATATATATATTATATATTATTATATATAATATATATATATATATAATATTAATATATATATTATATATATATATATATATAATAATATATAATATATATATATATTATATATATACTATATATTTTATGATATATATAATATAATATATGGAGGATATTTTATATCATGATGATATATTATGAGTATATATAATATATATATATATACATAATTAGTTAATATATATATATATATATATAGTATATATATATATTATATATATATATATAATATTATATATCACGACCGGTCTAGAGAGCCGTTATTTGCTAGGTATCAATAACTGGTTACTCTACGCGGTGGGAGTTCGAGTGAAAAGAAAAGTAGTGAGAGTAGACAGAACATTGGACAAGAAGTTGGGAGTGAGAAAAGTCTCGCAGTTCAGAAAATCCAGCCCTAAGAGCTTCACGGGACCGCGACCCGCCCTCACTATGCGCATATCGTCAAGTGTGGCGGTTCACACCTGGCCCAGGTGGGCCACCAACCCTCTACCCCCTCACAAAAATCCCGCCATTCACTCCTATTTATGCATCATTTATTTCTCACTTCTGCCAAAACTCACATTTCTCTCCTGTCAGACAATTCGTTTACTGACTTAGCTCCACCTTTGTTCTTCGGTTTTCCAGGCCGGTCGCTTCCCAGCACCACTCACCACTATATACATTCGCTAACCAACCGATGTCATTCATCCTTTCCACATTGACCACAAACCATGCTCAAAGACTTTGTCTTTCTTTCGATTATTCTATTCAATTTACCCCGTCTCTCCCAATACCACGATACACCATCTCTAAATATGTTCATTCCAACTCGGGATTCTTTATCTCATTCTTGTCACACCTAACACGTCGCCTAAGGATTTCCAACTGACAATCTAAACAAGGGAACTTACATAGATAATTATACCGTCTATATTCCCAGAACCAGTTAGGTTCTCACTAATCTAGTACATAAAAGGCAGGTCAACCAACATACCCCTCAGTAAAGACCCCCGTCAACTCGTACCACTCAAGAACTCTCTCCCGCTTACATTCCAGCCAATCGATTTAACTGTGCACACGCCACCTTCCTCGCATTCTACAACCTTTCGCCTTAACTACCACTACTGCATTTCATCATTCCTCCATCTTCTTCTGCTAAAACTGTAATCCTAAAAATATCTTAAACTATATAATGCTGATGATTTGCTATTAAAGTTTCACTTGACAATACCGAGGACTGTTCCCCACTCACTACCATAACTCTTTCTTCTTATATCTACGTTTACTTTATAACCCCTTCTTTTACACACCTGCCAGAATTCTCTACCAATCCTCTCAAACTTTCTTCAGAGTCTCCACACAAAAAAACCAAATGATTTTTTTTTCCGTCTTTTCCCTCCTCCGCATATAATAGTAGGGCATCCTCCCACTCACTTCCATCCTCCATCATTCTAACAACCATCTCCTCCCACCCTCATCTCTAATTCTTTCCTTACCCCAATCCATATTACAAATTGACATAACAAGGAACACTACACATGCCCTTGCCTCTCCTCACGCCTAGCATTTACTTCTAAACCAATCACTTAGTTTGACACCATCATATTCTTTACACCTTCTTCAAACTATCGTCATACATACATTTGATTCCTGCCATAGAGTTTCCCTAATTAATCCTATCATAACGCCTGTTGCAAATCCATTAAAACCCTTAAAACACTTTATTTTCTTATCCCTCCATAATTTCGTCAGTCATGGTTTAACAAAGCAAGTTTTTTGATTCCACACACCGTCTATCCACTCCCTAAACGGCAACTGTTCTTCACCAATTCCCCAGTCCTTCCAGTTACTCAACGCCACTCTTTCCGACCTAAGTAATACCCTCGCATCTTATATCTTCAATACAACACCTCAATTAACTAATTGCCCCTAATACAATAATACAGTTCCCTTTCTAGTCTCTCCCTTACCCTTTATTAACGATACTATTATGCTCCCTTCCAATCCCTCGGAACTACCTCCATATATGCGCGCTTTATTCCACAACTTCCAAATCCAATCATCATCCCATCTTCGCATCGCTCGTTTGTCATCTTCACCTCAGTTCATAATTCATCGTCGTTCGGTACGTGCAGATTTGCCATTTTTCAACTTTATCATTCTATCCCAATCATCAAACTACTTATCCCCAATCAATACCTCATTCCTCTTGCACCAATCAAACCCACACACATTTCACTATCACCTCCTTCATTACTGCGATTTTCGAAAGTGTTCTTTCCACACTCCCCTCCACATTCATATCATCATCAGTCACGAAAGCACCTATCCTATTCATTTTCTAAGCAGAGTTCCTGTTACTCCTCCATTCTTAACTATCCGCGCGCTTCTGCCTTTGCCCGAAGAGCTTCCTATATCCCTTCTAAGTACCCATTATCTCATTCTAAACTCTCACATGTTTCATTACCTCTTCTTTTCTTTCCTATGCGTATCGCGCACCTTTTAGTGGTACTTTCTATTTTTCCTCTATATATACTTCAAACATCTTTCTTCTGAAACTTCATCATTGGCCTTTTAGTACATTCACCACGCTTCTTTTTTAGTTTTAACCGCCTTGCCGATCACATTCTTCTTTCCCCCACTCCACGCTTACATCTCTAACTTCCCTCTTTCCTTACCAATCCACATCACTCCCTTCCTTGCACTGTGCTAAACAACTGCTTCTTTTATTTGCTCCTCAGATTTGTCCAGTCTCAACCTTGTTCATCATCTCAACTGATTTACTTGCAACACTCTTAAAAATACTCATCCTTATTACCCTTGTTCACTTAACTTCTCCTTTAATCTTCCCACTTTCTCTTCCCTGCTATCACCTCTTCCATCCTATCCATTCTAAGCCCTCCCACGCATAACCTTAACTTTTCACTACTCGTCAATCTATCGGATAAAACACACTTAATCAATCCCCATTCCATAATCCTCTCACTTATTTAACATCCAAACACAACTTCCACATTGACGGTCTTCCATTCAACATACGAACAAACGCTTCTTATTTTTTTCCACTACTTCCCGGACCCATCTCCCTACCTCACCATTCACAACCTCTCTAGTTATACCCTGGTGAGAATCTTATGTGTTTAAAGAATAGTATTACCGACACTATACAAAAATAAACCCTTTCTCTCTCCTTCACTCCAAAACTAAGCAAACCCAAAAATGAAGATCTTTTTTTTTCAACCTTTGTTTTTTCTCATCTACCCCATTCTAATTTCCTCAACTACCAAAAATACTGCTTTATACGTTCTCTCATTCTGATTACCATATCAAACCAATTAGGTCCAACACCACACAAATTACATCACTAAAATACTATATAAACATATTCTACTATATATATATGATAGGTATATATATATTATAGTTTTATATTATACTATTTATTCTATATTATATACATATATATACTATATATTTATTAATATTATATATATACTATATATATTATATTTATATATATTATATTCATTATTATTACTTTGTATTAATCTATTATTATATTATTCATTATTTGATTATTTATTATTATAATTTACTATTATATACTAAAATATTTATTATTTATTCATTCACTTTTCTATTCCTTATTTTTCAGGACATATTTATTATTATTTATCTATTTCATTAATTATTTTTTACTTTCTTTCTTATCAATTTGTGCAATAAATCTTTTCTCCTAATTTATAGTAAGAGATGCTATCTTAAGTTAATATATATATACTATTATTATTTCTTACTTATTCTCTTGTGTGTGCGTGCGTATTTCTGGTGTCAATTATTATTATTTAAATCTACTTATAATCTCTTTAAATATATGCTTTTACTAACTATAATCAATAATAAATCTTTCTCTCTCTCTCTCTCCTTGCAATTGATATCATTCTCTCCTCTAATATAATAAATAATTATTAAATATATAAATATATATAATATAATATAATATATTATATTTATATAATTATATATATTTATAAATACTATTTTATATTATAAGAAATATATATATTAATATACTACACATTGTATAATTGATGGTGAAAATGATGAGTATTCTTATACTAATATTAAGGTATAGTTATTAATATGATTAAATTAAATAAATATTAAATTATATATATAGTGTAAATTATATATTTTTATAATAATAAAGTTTATTAATATATAGGTATATATAATGAAATATTATATATTTGTTATTAAATATAATATAATAATATATTATATATATATATATATATATAAATTTATATATATATGATAAATATATATATGATTATGATTATGATCTATATATTATATTAATATATAATATATATATTTATTATATATATAATATATAATATTAATTAAAATTAACATATAGTATAATATATATATAATATATATTAATATATATGATATATTCATGGATATATATATAAGCAAAGAAGATTGCTTATATGTTAACATAATGTAACATAATCTTGTCATAATAAAATAATATTATAATAATAATATATATATAAATTTATTAATATTTTATATATATAAGAATCTATATATATATATATTGTCATAAAATATTTACTTTACTGAAATTATATAATATATATATAAAAAATATATATATAATCTCAATTAAAGATATTTGTCATCCTAAGTATCTCTATTTATAAAACGAAATTTAATTTATTGTTTGATATATGAAGATGTTTGTCTGCATGCGCTAGGATATTCTTCCTTTTCACACGGCCAAAAATACTCTCTCCGGTGGAGTCCCTAGTGAAAAAAATTATGAGTATACTTTCAATGATGCACTTGAAAAAAATTTGAATTTTCAGGAGAGAACGAAGAGATTCATATATATTGTAATTAATAAGTATATTATAATCAATACTTTAAAACTTCATAATTAATTTATATATTGAAGTAATTAGAATTATTAAATGTTGAAAGCAAAATTAAATACTTTACATTCTAGAATTAATCTTAAATTAAAAAATTTTCTAGTCATGTTGGGCGTATGCAGAAGACGTTGTGAGTAGATAAAATTCGTTTGTAGTTTGGTGAATAAAGTATATTCAATTAGTGTCGTTTTATTCCCAAATGTATGAACTATAATATTTATTTCTAACTGAATATAACCTAATAAAAATAATAACTATATTTCATACAATATAACTTAGATTGTTATAATTGTAATACACATCGTACTATATAACTAAGTATGAATACAATAATGAAAATCACAAAGATATCTACAAAATGTGTTTAAAGATTAATCAGAGATATTTCTTTAAAACATCTGTGTGGGGAGTGGCAGTTCAAACTGCAGCTCAATTTTTTCGGTGATATTTAAACCTGAGATTAATATATACGACAATAATTGTTAAGTAAAGTGACCTAAAAGTATCTATCTAAACTATTTAGACAAAGAAACTTACCATCGTATCGCAAGTTCAAACTGGCAGCTCAATTTTTCTTGGGAAAACAGATGATTCGACAATATTATAGTGAACTTACTATTAAACAAAAAGTTCGTTTCAATGTAGACATTGATGATGATTTCGCGTGTTATTATTGGTTTTGGAAGATAGAATCAATTAAGAAAGATATTAAAAATAATTTCTTTGCCTACAGATTGACTGAAACTTGGGATAATAATCAGATATGTAGAGTCGACGAAAAAAATGATAATTATACATATCAGAATATTTTTCGAAGAGCATTGAAACATTATAATGAAAATGCTGTTCAATATTTGTGGAGCAAGCATATATCATATATTAGACAAAGGAAACTAATTATGAATGATTTTATTTGTAACTACTATGAAAAAAATACACATACAAATATTGTTATATATTTAATATTCCAATCTAGATTAAATGAGATGAATTCTATCTATAAATCGAAAGGGTTTAAAATTCAGATGCTATTTTTTAATAATAAAAGATGGATTGGTTTATATTTTGAAGTTCTAGAAACTATACAAAGGCATTTTGCACACACTGATTTTTTTTTATTACTTCAAAGAATAGCAATGTCTTATACGTCTTATGAAAACAAAGAAGCATATGACATCGATTTAAAGTTTCTGGAGGAATTTTTAGAGAAGATACCAAGTAATCAAACGAATATGTTGGAGAACTGTGACTACTCATGGAAGGTTTATTATGAGCTGCTTCGTGTAGTATTTAAAACTAACCATCCCTCTTTGGCAACACTCATTTTGGATAATTGCGAACAGATAAATATTTTTAAATTTTTAAATTCTCAGTATGGTAAAGAATTGTTAGAATTTCTTCATCAACCACCGCAAATTTTTGCAATGATTTTGCTCGAGGCTTTCTTTACAATAATAATCAAATACGAATCAATATACCAGTTTCATTATCAAGTTAAAATATTTATTAAATATTAATAATAAATAAATGTTAAAAGTTTTTTTACGTTAGAAAACATTTGTAATTGTGTTGAGAGAAAAAATAATAATATAGATATGAATATATGTTCTTTTGAAATATTTTCACTTATATTTTAATATATATATATTTTTTTATAATTATCACGATTTATATTAAATAATTCCTACCTGCACATTATCTCTGGCTGTCATTGTGTACAATAAACCATTTATATATTTGTGGAATCATGATAAACTAGTTTTTTGATAAAAGATCACATTACACTACATTACAACACATAAATCTTATGTGACACTGTATATTTACCGTAGCTCATATATATTATATATATATATATATATATATATATATATATATATATATATATTGTGTATATATATATATATATTCATTTAAAAGGATTTAAATTCATACTCTACGCCCAAGTATTCACTCATGTATGAATATATTCGTGGTCGTAGTGTAAAAATTTAATTACTTTATGCATTGACCAAAATGCTGATGCTGATCTTTAAATGTTAGAGGGAATGAGTCACGAGGCAGAGGTTATGGGTTCGATCCCTTCACCATATCCTTTAGGTAGCAATTACCTAGAGTTGTTCCTCTCCTAGAAAAGGGCAATCCCTTGAGGTGCAAAGTATTAAAAAATGTAATGCCGATGAGGATATCCGTGTACATTACAATTATATACAGATTTGTAATTTTTATTAATGGTTTTAGCAAAAGTATGTCAAATCCGCGTTGGAAAGGCAGAAATTATTTATTTTAATTTTTTAGGAAATCTTTTAATTTTTTTTATTTTTATTTTCTTATTATTTTTTTTTATTTATATTTTAATTTTAATGCAATTTTTGTTTATTTTCAATTTGCAAATTTTGAAAAGATTTGAAATCATTAAAATATATTTTTTTGAAATTGATAAAAATGCTTAAGAGAAAAATATACAATTCTGGAAATTAGTAATTTGTTTTATTTTCTTAGAATAATTAATTTATTTTTATTTGCTCATTACTATTAATTTATTTTTGTTTATTATTATTATTATTATTATTATTATTATTATTATTATTATTATTATTATTATTATTATTTTATTATTATTATTATTAATTATTATTTTATTATTTTTATTATTATTAGACACAGATCAGAAGAGTGCAAAGGGAGTTTCTATTCATTTGTTTTATATCTATATATTCTACTGTATTCTAAAATTTGGCACTTTTCTATATTAATTATTTTCATATATTAATTATTTTACTTAATATTATCATTAAAAATCATAAATTTTTTCCATTAACTCACTTTAGTCACTTAATTTTCTTTAAATTTAATTATTCATCATATTTTATTTCCTATTTTATTTTTTATTATTTTATTATTTTATTATTTTATTATTTTATTATTTTATTATTTTATTATTTTATTATTTTATTATTTTATTATTTTATTATTTTATTATTTTTATTTTTTTTATTTTATTTATATGTTATTTCTATAATATCTATATTTTTCCGCTCAACCTCATCTTATTTATTATTTTAATATTATTTATATTCTATTTTGGAAGATTAATTTACCATTTTTATGCTATCTAAATTCTTATTAAAAATAAGAATAGTTGAAATTAATATATATATTAACTTTTTAAGTTTAAATTTTTTAAACCTTTGCTAATTATCCATTAGAAATTATGTAAATGTAGTGTAAAATAATAATTAAATTGTAATGATCAATTTGAATTTTAAATAAAATTTCAAATAAGCTTAGATAAAACATCTAGTATAAAAATATGTTTATTATTATACGTACTTAGAGTTAAATCAAAAACTCCCTAAATTAGAGATTTTATAATATTTAATTTTAAAATGATTTATAATTTTAATTTTAATTTTTAATTGTAATTGTATTTGTAATAATGTACAATACATCGTATATAGTTGTATAAGAGTATAATAATATGAGTTTAAATTTGGTGGCGAGTAATATGTGTATTCAATAGTATTTGTAAATATAAATTTTTAATTTTAATGACTAAAAGTTTTATATTTTAATATTTTAGAAAGTTATATTTTTAATCTGATAACTATTCTGAATCGTATTTTTTTATTTGTCATCGAT
>JABUQX010047067.1:30000-32500 GCA_015478945.1 Trachelipus rathkii
CTTCTTGCTCAAATTTTTTCTAGACTCTGATTCTGTTAGTTATATTTACATATCATTATGAAACCGAACCTTTAAAAATAAATAATTATATATATATATAATATATATATATTATATTATATATAATATATATATATATATATATATATATATAATATATATATATTATATATATATATATATATATATATATATATATATATATATATATATGAGTTTGTGGATATGTTGTTTGTGTTTCATTACTGAAACTTCATTAAAATATATATATTTTACAATAAATTGTAGCGTATAACATATTGGTTTTAAATGGTATATTAATTAGACAATGATTCTGTTTTTTTTTTTAAATATTTTATTGAATATTTTATTTTGAAGATTCAGAAAAAAAACGTATGTAAGTAAGTATGTTCTAAACACTAAAAACATTATTTAAACAATACAATTAAACAAAAAAAAACTATTTCGTGGCTTATTAGAAAAAGAAATCGGCTCTGAAATATATATAAAAAATACTTTATAATGTACGATATGATAAGAAAGAAACAGTAAAAAAAGAGGTTTTTTGAAATTTATTGTTGTCCAAGAAACGTTTTTCTCTCTCCTCTCTCTCTTTCTCTCTCTATCTCTATCTCTATCTCTCTATCTCTCTCACTGAAGTAAACGTTACACACAAAAAGAATTAATAACAAATAATGTTAAAATGAACATTAATGATACAACAAATATTTTATAATTGTAACTGTGTGACAAAAAAACTTAAAAATGAAATATTTTCTACCTTTCATTTAGGTTTTTCTCCCTTAATGGTGAAAAACTTGTCAAAGAAAACTCTCCTTTTCCATTCGGTTTTCATCAGGATCGCTTCGCGAAGTTGAATTTGGGAAAAATTGGAAAAAAAAATAAAAGTTTGTGTTTAAAAGGGAAAAAAAAATTATATTACCAAGTATCATTTAAGTAGAATTCGCTCCGGACACTTAAAGTCCTTTTATAAATGGGCTTTAGGTGTAGAGAAAATAATAGTACTGTATTGGAAAAGGCATTTGCTGCCCTCTACATTCTTAATTTTTTTTTAACATGGAACAGGAGAAGTTGCAGAGAAAGAAGAAAATGAAAATGAAAGTGGAAATGTGAGAAAAGAAAGATGAATGTAAAATTAAAACGATGAGAGGAAAAAAAAATTACGTATGAAGTAACGACCAATAATTTTTCCAAACAAACTTTCTTCTTTTTTACCACTCTGTAAAAATTTAATTAAATATTCTAAAATTAAAGTAGTTAATACATCGAAATAACTTTTCATAACTGTGTCCAAAAAAGGAAATGCAGGAAAAGAATAATAAATAATGTAAAGTGGAAGGAGATAAAGGAATAAGAAATGAGATAGAAAAAGAATGAGGAAACATTCGATGAGAAAGATAAATGAGTAGAAATGAAAAAAAGAATAGAAGAAGGGATCATAAGCAAAGAATTTAGAACTATAAATATATATATATATATATATATAATATATATATATATATATATATATATATATATATATATATATATATATATATATATATATATATATATATATATAAAATTAAATTATATAATTATATATATATATTCTATATATATATATATATATATATATATATATATATATATATATATATATATAAATATTTAAAAAATAAAATTCATAACACTAACAACTACTTCAAAATTCATGTCTGAACATATTCGTGGGCGTAGTGTCAAAATTTAATAATTTTATTCATTGACCAAAATGCTGACACTGATCTTTAAGTCTTAGAGGGAATGAGTCACAAGGCAGAGGTCAAGGATTCGATCCCTTCTCCATTTTCTAGGTAGCAATTGCCTAGAGTTGTTCCTCTCCTAGAAAAGGGCAATGCCATTGAGGTGCAAACTACTAAAAAAATGAAATGAGGATGCGGATATCCGTCTACAATACAACTATATACATATTTGCAATTTTTATTTTGGGTTTTAGCAAATATGTCAAATCCGCTTTGGAAAAGCAGAAATTATTTATTTTATTTTTTTTAGCAAATCTATCTATTCTTTTTTATTTTTATTTTCATTTTAAAAAAAAAAAAAGTTTTTAATTTTTTAATTTCCTTTTATTTACAATTTTTTTTTATTTTTAATTTGCAAATTTTGAAAAGGTTTGAAATCATTAAATTTATTTTTTTGAAATTAATAAAAATGATTAAAAGAAAAATGTATAATTTTGGAAATTAGAAATTTTGTTTCATTTTTTTTAGAATAATTAATTTATTTTTATTTACTAATTACTATTAATTTATTTTAAATTTATTATTATTATTATTATTATTATTATTATTATTATTATTATTATTATTATTATTATTATTATTATTATTATTATTATTATTATTATTATTATTATTATTATTATTATTGGCAATTATTATATAATTATTATAAATTTATAATTATAATTAATAATTATATTATAATTATTAATTAT
>JABUQX010047068.1:0-22500 GCA_015478945.1 Trachelipus rathkii
TATATATATATATATATATATATATATATATATATATATATATATAATATATATATAGTATATATATATATATATATATATATATATATATATATATATATATATATATATATATATATATATATATATATATATATATATATAGGTATTATTCTATCGAATGGACAACCATGGGTAACAAACAGGAGATTCGCTTTGAGAACATTAAGAGACTTTGGATTTGGAAAAACTCCAATACTAGATGAAATAATTCATAATGAGGCCAAATCATTGATCAAAGATTTAGGACAAAATGTTGATAAAGCCTTTGAAATTGAATGGAATATTAATGTGGCCTCATTAAATGTAATTTTTAGCCTCCTGGCTAGTAAGTAACTACTTGCATTATATATATATATATATATATATATATATATATATATATATGTATATATATATATATAATAATATAAAATATATAAATATTTATTTATATATATAAGATATATATATATATTATATATATATATAAAAATATATATATATATATATATATATATATATATATATATATATATATATATATATATATATATATATATATATATATATATATATATATATATATATATATATATATATATATATATATTTGTTGGTAGATTCTTCTCAAAATGAAATAACATTCTAAATTTTATTATTTTAGAAAGTTGCATTTTCACCTTCATAACATTACATGTATTTTATATTTTTAAAGGTCGTCATTACAACGTCTATGATAACGAAATTAAAGAATTTTCAAAATATCTCAATGACAATATTTTTGATATGGATGGACCACTTTCGCTGTTTGTCGCTTTTCCGGGGTTGGCTCGCTTTGTACCAAAGTTTGTCAAAGATGATTGGATGCATCAAGCCACAATCGAAGTGAAAAGAGAAAAAACATATGACCTACTAAAGGTAATTATCGGCAGTATATTAAAACATATTCAAATACTTATAGTTGTAGTATAGGAAGTAAGATCGAAAGATGAAAAAACGCCACAAAAAGTCTCAAACAAAAAAGCTTCACAAAAAGGAACAAATCAGCTTTGGCGTCTTTTGGTTAAAGCTATCAGTTAGTGACCAACATTCTGACCAGAGATATATTTAATCGGAGTCGGAGCAGAATCAGGAGCAGGATCGAGAGTCAGAGTCAGACTGGAGTTAGAGTTAATTAATTTTGGCATGTGACGTGGTAATCTGTTTGTTTTTAGGTATGGAGAAGCCGATTTTGATTGTTTCAGTCTTCTACGGTGTATTCTAAGCTATCAAAAGGGTACCGAGCTGCGCCATCATCTAAATTGAAAAATTAGAGAAATAAATAAATAAATTAATAAAAATATATTGATATATGCATTTACCCTACGCCATCCGAAGGGTATGTAGGTTCGTAAAGTGTGGTCCCTAACTACATCATCCTCATCGAAGAAAAATAAGTAAATAAAATTGTGTATAGGTTGTAGCCCCTGAGAGAATCCATATGAGGAGTTTGAGACAGAGTCGGAATTTGAGTCAGAGTAGGAGCCGGAATCGGATTAAATTATGATACATTAAATTGTGATAGTATGTTAGACGGTCTTTGTGTTAGTATTTTAATGTTATGCTTATAGTAATTATTAGTTCAAATACTTTGTAGGTGTCGATAGTTTGACGGGTATTGTTATTTACGGGAATGTTAGGTTAGGTTTTGTCAGGTGATGTACTAGGTTGGAACTACCAATAATAGGTAGAAAGCTTTGGTAGTGTTAGTTGATAGTTCAGTAGGTTAGATATGATAGTTTATGTTAAAGCTTGTTACATTTTGTTAGATATTACTATTGTTGTGGCTGTTTTCATAAAATAAAAGGTCCGGTGCTAGCAGGGTTGTGGAGTCGGAGTCGGAGTCAGAGTCGCGGAGTCGGAGAGTCGGTAGTTTTGAAGAGAGTGGAGTCGGAGTCGGATCGGCAATTTTGAAAAGGGTGGAGACGGAGTCGGAGTCGGTAATTTTGAAGAGGGTGTAGTCAGGTCGGGTGGATCGAAGTCAGAGTCAAAGTCGGCAAAATTTTCAAAGAGATTGAGTCAGGTCAAGTAGGTAATTTTCAAAGGGTGGAGTCAGGTCGGGTCGGAGTCAGTCAGGTCAGGTCGGAGTCGGGTCGGGTTGGAGTCGGTAATTTTGAAGAGGGTAGAATCGGAGTCGGAAAATTTTTGAACCGACTCCACAATCAAATGTCGTTTAAAACAAAAAAACTTTGAAAGTTTTATGAATTTGCACTAGTGACTACGACCTTTCAAGAAACAATTAAAAATTATTCAGATATATATTGATACTTTTCAAAAATACAACCATTTCAATACAATGAAAATTAAAATTACGGTATACTGAAATTTTTCGAGAACACGATCCTTTAAAAATTAAAATTAATTTAGTTATATATTTAGTTATAAAATATAATTTGTGAGTATAAAGGAATTTACATTAGTTTAATATGATACGAATATTTTGAAATGCTGTCTTACCAATACGTTAACGTTAGTTAAAAGAAATCTTTTGGAATCGTTGGATATATGATCTTTTTTTTCCAAGTAATTTCAGCTTATTTTATTATTTTTGAACCATAGAATTTTTTTTAAGAAAAATAGTTGTTTAAAGGCGTGGCATTTTTACCAATAAGAACATAGCGAGCTTCGTCAATTGACAATTGGATTGTTTAGTTTAACATTACAAATCACTTTAAACTTACCATTTATGAAGATAACGCAGGAGACAAGTAGGAATTTTTGGAATCGACAGATAGGTAAAGAAATTAAACGAAATAGTAATTTTTAATAGAACTATATTTATGAAGCAACAAATAAAATAAATATGAATAGGTTTAAGTAAATGCGATAAATTTAGTACAAATGGTAAAATGTGAAGAAAATTAAAACTATAACAGGAGATTTTATTATAAGGATAGTAAATTAACACAACGCAATACGAATTCATTAGAAGAAATACTCACTTAGAGGATTCTTGGTTTGAGTGGACTCACCATTTCGTTTTTTAATTCAATAGACAAATGGTTGAGTCCAGAACATCAATACCGCAGAGTAAATTTATACTACTCCACCACCACCAACCAGTGGACGATTCATCTATTATATAAATATATATATGAGTAGTTTCGATAATATATATATATATATATATATATATCTTTATATATACATATATATTTATATATATATATATATATATATATATATATATATACTTATATATATACTACTCTTTATATATATATATGTATATTATATATATATATATATATATACTATTTCTTTATATATATATATATATATATATATATATATGTATATATATATATATATATATTTATATATATATATATATATATATATATATATACATATATATATATATATATATATATATATATATATATATATATATATATATATATATATATATATATACATATATATATATATATATATATATAGATATAATATATATATATATATATATATATATATATTTATAATATATATATATATATATATATATATATATATATATGTACTTCTTTACAATAACCAATATATATATATATTAGTGATGCCGGAGGAGATAATTTGGCCGGAGGGCCGGAGGAGGCCGGAGGAGGAGAATGAAAATTTTTAATTCCGGCCGGAATGGTCTCCGACCGGAGGAATAAAATTTCCATTTATGCTTACCTTAACATATATATATATATATATATATATATATATATATATATATATATATATATATATATATTTATATAATATAATAATAATATATATATATATATATAACTATATAATAATGTATATATATATATATATATATTATCTTCTATATATATATATATGCTATAATATATATATATATATATATATATATATATATATATATATATATATATACATATATATATATATATATATATATAACCTTATATATATATATATATGTTTTAGATTTTGCATCAGAAAGTATTAAGAAAATATGTAATTAATTTCCATTCTAGATATTATGTCTTCTCTAGTTTGGGATTACTTTAAGATTAAAGTAAACGATAATAGTAAAGCTGAGTGTCTTTTGTGCGCTACTGGAAATACATTACTATCCAAGAGAAACCCAAAGGTTCAAAAAGCCCATAGCACAAAACCTTTGCTGGTTGTCTTTAAAAACATATAACCATATTGTTAGTAATCATCTGAATCTTCAAGAAGGAAAAATGACCAGAAAAGCATTACTCATCACAGACACAGCAGATGATAATCCATGTCCATCCATATCATCAATTTCTACCTCTATTAAAAAAAGATTTCTTCAGCCTGCACTCTTTGAAATAACAGAAAACAAAGACATTAATGATAGAAAAGCACAGAAATTTGTTTCAAAATTAGGGAAATGATTGCTGTGGGCAATCTACCATTTTCTTTTTTGTGAGAATACTTGGATTTAAGAGGTTAATAAATCACGTATGTCCACTATATAATATTCCATCAGGAGGTACTTTTCTGAAGAGATTATCCCAACAATATATAAAGGGTAAAAACAAAATAACACTTCAGCTGCAAAGAAATTCAAGCAATATCATTAACGTTTGATATTTGGACTTACTCATATTAGTCATATAACAATGAAGGCTTTACAAGTATGTCAGGGAATTGGATTGATAAAGATTTTCAAAGGAAGAATGGAACATTACAAATCAGTAGTTTTAGTGTTTCTCATTCGGCAGAAAATATATGTATACTTAAGAGCTGGGATTTAAGGTTGGGAAGCGCTGTCCTAAGATAACGCACCAAACATTACAAAAGGTATGAGGGCGACAGGTGTTATAAATGAGACATGTTTTATTCATTTCCTTACAACTAGTAATACATGACGCTATATTTTCTCAAAAAATCAATTCAAAGATTTGGACTACTATAGGAAAATTTTTGGAGTCATTTTAAGAGATCACCAATGCTGCAACTAAGTTAACTAAATTCAAATCTCAAAATTTGCCCAAACACAAAAGCTTATCAAGGTGGAAACAAGATGGAATTTATCATATTATTGCTGCAAAGGATCATAGAACAAAAAATTGCAATTACTAAAAATTCTTTTAGTGCGCCAAGGCCGCTAGCAGGCTAAAATGGAAATAATATTGGCGATACACAATATTTAGATTGCTTTGCAACCATTTGAAGAATTGCCAAGCAAACGATTAATGATGATAACTGGGTTATGCTTTTCTTAGACCGGTTAATGCACTACAAAATATTTACAACGCAAAAACTTGGAAGGATGGCGGTGTAAAAACTATGAAAGACGAACTTTTGAATTCTGTTACTGAACGTTTCGGTACCATTAAAAAGAAACTTTATATGTACTTGTTGCAGTTCTAAATCCACAATACAAAATTAGCTCCCTTTGATATTGATATGGTCAGAATAAAATAAAATTTATGCTCAAAAAAGAAGTAAAACTTTTTATAAAAACTAAAGAAAATATTACATTAATTTCAGATTCTGATGAACAAAATGATGAAATAAAATGATCAGTCTCATACTGGAGATTCACATGAAGAATCACTGAAAATGAAATAGCATGTATTGAGAAGAGGCTCACATTAATTTTCAGGAAGTTGCTTTGATGACATACTACAAGAAAAATCGTGAGAAGAAAATGAAGAATATTCAGACACAATCAAACCAAGTGAACTGATCAAAGGAGAAAAAAGTTAAAAAATGTAAACATAGAAGCAGCAGTGAGAGAAAACAGCATGAATTAGAAAATACTATTCAAACTACTGTGGATAAATATTTTTGCAGCACCACTCATGGAACAAAAACAAAAATCAGATGCTGATCCACTGTTATGGTGGAAGAAAAGAAAAAGATTTTGGTTATCCTGATTGCATCTTACCTGAATTAGCTAGGAAATATCTCTCTTTGCTTCACCTTCAAGTGTATTTAGCGAAGAATATATGTTAAGCCAAGCAGGAAATATTTATACAGGTAAAAGGATCTCCAACACTAGCTGATCGGCTCCTGTTTCTTCATCATAATTAAAGAGTATTTGATTTTAAATATTAGAGAATGGTTGCCAAAATAGCAATGCATAAGCTAGTTTAACTTTCTTTTCACTGACTTTGTGTTTAACAATATAATTTAATTTTCTCAAAAATTCTATTGTGATACTCTATACAGTATCAAAACAGCTAAAATTTTTATGCACTTTTATATAATATATATATATATATATATATATATATATATATATATATATATATATATATATATATAATATATATATATATATATATACTCTATATTCTTTGCTATATATATATATATATATATATATACTATATATCAGTTCAAAATGTTAGTTTGTTTAAACTTAAAAGCTCTTTAATAATTTAAAAATTAATGATAGATATCTTAATTTTTTATTCTGTTGATTATATATGGCGTGTATTTTAAAAGTTCTTTTACCAATTTCATTTTCCTATTTCTGTTGCATTTTTGAAGCTAGATTTATCAAAAGTGTATTTTTGTTAGTGGTCATTTTGGAAATTAAACCCTTTTAAGTTGTTTATCAAAAATAATTAGTCAATTTAGAAAATGGTTTCATATAGGCTATTCATATTATTATATATTATTATAGTTATAATAATAGAGTTCTTAGTTTGACTTAATATTGTCACTACAATAAAATATATTAAAAATAGATTTTTAATATTAAAGCACATTTTTAAAATTTTTGTGTTAATCAGTTCTTCTAAATAAATTTATTTCATTGTCTCATTATTAGTTTCAATGAATTATAACTATTTTTATTTTCAAAACTACCTTTTAAAAATATAGATCTCCGGCCGGAGAAGCCGGAGACTAGTGGTCTTCGGCCGGAGCCGGAGATCTTTAAAAGGGCCGGAACTCCGGAAATCAGGCCGGAGATCCGGTGCATCACTAATACATATATATATATATATATATTAAATATTTGATAAACTTAATTTTCTTTCTGACCTTCGATTTCGATATATCGAAATATATATCGATACCGATATCTATCGATATATATATATATATATATATATATATATATATATATATATATATATATATATATATATATATATATATATATATATATATATATATATATATATATATATATATATATATATATATATATATATATAAAACTAAATATATATATATTAGCCTCTAGAGAGCCACAATCCATATCTCAAAGAAACTACAACCTTCTGAGGAAAAGGAATAATACATTTGCTTTGGAATGCTGGAATTTTTAATTTTAGTGCGGAAAATGTATAAAAAAAAAATTTGTTAATAATTATATTAATATGAGTTGAAAGCCTATTTAGAGACTTTTTATACGTTACTCGTTAAAATAAATAGACTTTCTACTAAATTAATTTTAACTAAGAGAAATACCCAAGGGTATACACACCGATGGCATGAGTCAGGGTCTCTCAGGCCTTCCGAGGAACTAGACTATTTCCCCCCCTCCGGGGAGGGTCTCCGGAACTCCCGCTCTTTGGTATTTGGGTGTCGCGGGGGTTCCTCCGCCCCTCCCCTACGGGGTATAAAAAGCAATCCCCCCCCTGTGTTCCCCCAATGGCTCAGGCCCCATTTACTTATTTAACTTTGCACAAATAATATATATATAAACTATGTCCCCAGCCATTTAAAGCTCCACCTAAACTTCGATGTGCCTAATTTGTTTTTAATTTGGGTTTAAATTTTCCTATTAAAAATTTCCTAGCTTAACATATATGTATATATATATACGTGTCAGCAAAAATTAAACCAATCTGTAACTGTTGTTGGTTCACTGGCATCTAAATAGGTTATTTCCATTAAACTTCTTCGTTATGTACAAAGAAATACATAATTAAAAGGGCATCAGTGTAGGAATTTAAATGGTTGCATAAATGAATTGAGGAGAGGAAACAGACATCTTGGATCTCGATGTTTGTTGTTGGTGCCGCTAAGAAATTGTCTACTGCTTTGTTACACTGTCCATTCTTTGTTACTTTCTACAAACCTTCTACTCTCCTCCAATGACATCTCACATCTTGTTTTCGACTCAAACACAGTTGTTTGGGCGCTCCGAATTCAATTCATATTCACAAAAATAAGAACCCAACATAACGCTTGAAAATTTAAAAAAAGAGCGCTTGTTTATTATATAAACATTTTCATTTTGAAAAGGTTCCTAAATTAATAACTCAAGAATAAATAAAGCATCTTTATCTACATATATATATATATATATATATATATATATATATATATATATATATATATATATATATATATATATATATATATATATATATATATATGTGTGTGTGTGTGTGTGTGTATGTGTGCTATGAATAAATTTATATTTTCATATCTTGCATACAATCGATAAACATATATCGAAAATCGATTTTAAAACTTAAATCTCGATCGGTCAGAAAGAAACTTAAGTATATATATATATATATATATATATATATATATATATATATATATATATATATATGTATGTATATATATAAATATATATATATATATATATATATATATATATATATATATCTTTATATATGGAAGGTTATAATAATGTGGTTATATAATAAGGTTATAATGTGTCAAGGTATACAAGTAAAGTTCTAGATGAGTTAGGTTATGTTAAGATTATTATCTTATGTTAAGTTTTGTTCCGAGATAAAGTGCTTGTGTAATAATAGGAATGAGTTTTCATGTATTTAAATCATTAGACCATTTAATCCTTAAATCATTAAATCATATCCAAGATTGGGGGTGGGAGGCGAAGGGGTGTACCTGTGATTAAATGATTAAGAGACATTTTTACGTACAAACAAAAATGTTAACAAAACATAGGAAATAGACATTAAAAGACAAAAAATTTAAGAATTAAAGTAAAATGTTTTAGAAAAAGGTAAAACAAAACTTATAAATTATAAAATCATAAAATCAATCCAAATGAACGCAAAATAAAAAAATAAATAAATACTATGAATGTAAATAGAACTATTAAAATAATAAAAAGCTAGCAACAAGTATAGGTTAAGGACAAAACACATGTGTGTTTGTGGGAAGGGCGCTGGTGTAAGTACATTCTATCGTTTTATTTTGTTTCATGCAATAAAATAAATTTTTTTAAACAAAATAAAAAAGAAATTGTAGGTGCGTATATGAAAAATCATAGGTTACGGACTGAAAACATGTGTGTGAGGAGAGAAGGGGTGGGCGTCTTATCGTGTTTTCGTATTTTTGTTAAAATAAAATATGAATTTAAATTAAACAAAAATAATGATAAAAATAAATGTTTTTAAAGAAATATAAAATATAACAAAATATAAAAACAAATAAAAGCAAACAAAAAATGCTTGTGAATACGGTTAACAATGAAAAAAAACTTCAAATTCAAGCAATAAATGTAAAATAAAACATGAATAATAATAATTAAAAAAAAGACAACCAAAAATATAAAAGTTTTCTTAAAAGAAATATATTTAAAATATTAAAGTCACGGCTTTAAAGAAAGTAAATAAACCTAGAAAATGAATTACAGTGTATGTCGACAAGTTCAGCGTAGAACTGGGCTAGTCGTTTGAACACATATTGCATAAAGCTGGATTATTTTTGGTATTTCTAGTTTGAACTATTTTGTTTTTGCTAGGCTCAATTAGGTTAGGTTAGGCTGCTAGCCAAGGTGTCGGATGAGAAAAGGGAATGACTTGGAAAGAGCTTATTTTTATGTTACATTTATGCAACTTTTGAGTTTGTAATACAATAAATTTAGGTACATATATAACATGAAAAATTTCTTTTTCAGAAAATTATTAAAGAACACAGAGAAACATTAGATGTAAACAATCCAAGAGACTACGTAGATAGATATTTGATTGAATGTGAACAACAAAAAGATGATCCAGAATATTATCATTGTGGAGGTTAAGAACGCAGACTTTGTGTTTCACTTTTTTTATATAAAAAAACTCGTATCTCATATTCTAGATCTCTCAAGCAAGTTGCTTCCTATGATCCACCTAAACAATCGAATCCTAGACTTATACCACGAAAATTGAACATTTTGCTTTTTATTATTAATATTTCCTATAATTTAGCTTCAAAATGAAAAAGCTCCATTCCCGAACTTAGCCAGCAATTAGAGCTTCTATAAAAATAAATACTGATAGAAATTAGTACATATTTTTATTTATAATGAATAGATTACTGTAAAGATTCTTCATTATTCATTTCTTACTAATTTCCAGATGAAGATTTACTTATTAATATGTACGATTTCTTCATGGCCGGATCCGAAACGACATCATCCACTATTCGATGGTTTTTCCTCTACATGGCTAGGTTTCCTGACGTCCAGAAAAGAGTTCAGAAAGAGATCGATGAAATAGTACCAAGAGGACAACTTCCTTCTCTTTATGATAAGGACAAGTTAGTAGTAGTGAAAAAAAAAATAATAATAATAATAATAATAATAATAATAATAATAATAATAATAATAATAATAATAATAATAATAATAATAATAATAATAATAATAATAATAATAATAATAATAATAAATTTCATAAAAATATCAAAACTTCCCAACACAGCGATCTAGGTTAATTTTCTTCGTAATTTTTTTATGTATTTCTGTAAGTTGAAAATTGCTGCAAAACATATTTCGGTCTGACTATTTTAAAATACGAAAAAAATATTTTTTTTATGCCATTATTAATAAAGTTCTAAGTTTCAAATTTTGTATTAAGACAATTAAATTACATTTTCTAAGGGATATATGTAGAATATTTGTAACCAAAATATGAGCTTGCGAATAGTGTTATTTATATAAGAGTTTTGAATATTATTTTATAATAAACATTTCTTAATAATCTAAGGCATAAATAGAAAAACTTTTGCCGATTTATTCTAGATTACCTGCTCTTGAAGCTCTAAACTACGAAATAAACAGAGTTGTAACACTGGTACCTAATTCAGTTCCTCACGAAGCTACGAAGATACTACTTTAGAAAATTATGCAATTCCAAAGGTAAAAATGTATAATTTAGTAAAATTATGTTTATTAATTTTTCTAGTTAGCTAGCAGTAAAACATTTTTTTCCTAAATAATATTTTTAAAATTTTAGTAGTTACGTAAAAGTTCATTTTTCCAGAAATATATATTTATCACATTTATTGCAGTGAATTGAATTAATATAAAAATTATAATTTTCCTTCTTTTCAGTCAGAAAATACTTTTGTATCAATAATAAAATTAACATTGCCAGTGCAATAATTATAAAAAATATACTGAATTATCTAATAATTACTGTTAAATTTTGTTCTTTATTCAATTTCATATCATAATTTTATCAATTCTGAATTTTCAATGATCTGAAATTGAGGCTATAGCACTGACTAGATAGCCGTAGTTTGTAATAATAATATTTCTGATTTTGGAATGGTTTCATAGTTTAGCAAGGGCTTTATGTGAAATCGAGGTCTATTTAATAGATTCTTCATAATTATTTCTAGATGGAAAGTAAATTATTAAGGGCTTTATGAGAAATTAATTGTTTCATATTTGGTACTCTTTTAATTATTTTATCAGGGCTCAATTGTGATACCTAATATCGAGACTTGTCACAAGGATCCTCAATACTGGAAGTATCCAGACACTTTTTCAATTGATAACTTTTTGGACGACGAAGGAAAAGTGATTAGAAACAAGGATGGATATTTACCTTTTGGATTAGGTAAGATAAATTTCCTTTTAGATTTTATCATACCGTATCTAACTAGTGATATATTTAATTATTGGTAGCGTTGATATTTAAAATAGTTAATATATTATTATTTTATAAATCAACACTGCATAATATTTCATGTTACATCATATAATGCACTATACTCATGTATAATATGATATTTCATATTAAAAAATACTAAATTACTATATTAAATTTGAATATTTTTATTTATTCATTATTTTCGAACTCAAACTCTAGTCGAAAGGGATAGAGAGAGAGAGAGAGAGAAGAGAGAGAGAGAGAGAGAGAGAGAGAGAGAGAGAGAGAGAGAGAGAGTTAATGGAAATGCTTCAAGTCCCTTGCAAACCTTCTTTCACTTCAGAGTCTAAGAAAAAATAAGTTTATCCGTCCCTCATCTGTAATCTATTCCATATTCCACAACAATATCATTTTGTATTTATTTAAAATATGAACACTAAAAAAATTTATTTAGATTAGTTTTTTCTTTACAGGACGTCGTCAATGTCTCGGTGAATCTTTGGCCAAAATGGAACTTTTCATTTTTACAGGAGCCATCTTGCAAAACTTTCAAATTATAGAACCTGAAGAACAAAACGTGCCACTTCGAGCCGTTGATACTACAAACATATTAAATTTGGTCCCGAAAAATAAAGTTATTCTTAAAAACAGAAGCTGAAAACAGTATATTCCGATTTTTGAATGACTCTTCCAAAATATTTGAATATTTTTGTTTTTATGGAAAAATTCTAGATGAAAATAATATATAGTAATTTTGTTTCTCATTTTATTAAAAAACCAGAATTGAATTACAAAATTTATTCTTAAAAATATAAAATGAAAATATTATACAGTAATTTAGCTTGCTTTTTATTTTCTTAATAATTATCCAATTGAATTAACAATAGAAAGAAAGGCTTGTGGGACATCATGTGAACAAGTATATTCTACAAAAATAAGACCAGTTTGTATGCAGGCACTACTGAAGTGCTAAATATATTCATTGAGTATTTGAAGTATTTTAGTAGGTTGAATATTCTTTTGCATTCCAGGCTCCAACAATTCGACCTTTGTAGCTTCACTGATTCTGAAGGCATATGCAGCGAACCTAGAGTATGACTTTTCACAATGATTATTTATTTATTATATGGTGAGTAGAATATCGCCACCTCTTCTTTCACATCCTACGGGCTAGTAATATCCCGGATATCCACTTCCAAGCTAAATAAGTGAGGATGTGAGGTTGTTCAAATCTTTTATCGTGACCTTATCTTTAAGCAAATTTCCTATCTTTAACTCAATATTTTACTATCCAGAAGTTACAAAATGATGTGAAAGAGGGTTTATTATCTCGAAATTTGGTATCGAAACTTAGCGTTGAATTACTGGAAATTCATTTTGATAATTCTGCAGCTTTACAATATGATATAGGAAAGCTGCATGAAAAACACTATCATCCAAAATTCAATAACAATACAATTATTACACCCACGAAATGGAGCAAGAACCAACAAAATTAGAAAGCGCATATTAGATTTGAAAGTGTTTTTCTTGTTTGGAAAGTTATTTCCGAAAATAAATCAGAGCTTGTCAAATGGCAATCATTGAATTATCATTGCAAATGCTATTGAAGCTCTAAAACAGATGAGAAATAACAAAGAGATTGAATGCCTCCAACACTTGCCTTGTAGATTTTATCGCAATATCGAGATGAATTTACATTAAAATCATCGCAGAATGATATGAAACTTTTTCTTATACAAAAAATTATATGTTTCAGAGTATTGCCTATATGAAAAAGACCTCAGAGGTATTATTAATAAAATTTTAACACTTTAAAAGTTTATGATATTCACACAATAGCAACCTCTCCAATATCCAATGTAGTAATTAAGATTATATTGGCAATAGTAAAAAAGTATACTGATATTGTTTACTTGCTTTCAAAACAAACTAAAGAAATTACATTATAAAAGGAGAAACAGAATTATCGTTATCGTCTTTGTCATGACCACTAAAATGACCCTAATAATCAAAGATGAAACAAATTTTAATACTAGAGTGGAAAAATTACCACGGGTACTTCAAATTTTAAAAAATCACTACTACCACTGTATGATTTGCTAAAAGAATCAATTTATAAGTAACAATAATAATAATAATAATAATAATAATAATAATAATAATAATAATAATAATAATAATAATAATAATAATAATAATAATAATAATAATAATAATAATAATAATAATAATAATAATAATAATAATAATAATAATAATAATAATAATAATAATAATAATAATAATAATAATAATAATATAGAAATTTAACATCAGCCTCTGATTTTACTAAAGCTTCACATTTAATTTCCAAGGATTTTAAGATTTATTTTTGCTCATTATTAAATATACTTAAAATAATTATTGAAAACTAAAATTTTCTGAGACCTTTTTAAAGACATCAGATTCAAACATATCTAGAAATTACGAAAAACTCTATGATATTCACTTTCTCCTTAAAAAAGATAAATCTTTAATCCTTAACTTCTCAAATTATAAACTAAACACAAATGAAACATCCATTCCTAACAAAGGTCTCAATTTTGGACTGAAAACAAAGTGTGGTAAATTGGAGAAATATATTGAAGTCGAAAAACTATTCAATAACATTGGTCAAAGGGAACAAATTTTAAAGACAGTTTCTGTTAACAATTATGACCACCTTAAAGCTAAACTTAAAATATTTCCTTTTTTATTTCCTAAGAACTACATTTATGATAACCTCACCAACAACAGCAAGACAGCAATCTCTAACCTCAAAAATTATAATGACAGTTATCAAACATCCGGATAAAGGAGGTGGAATAGCTGTAATGAATAGATCTGATTATGAAAAGAAACTTCAAACTACGCATAATGGATACTACCAAAATTTGAAGTAACCTGATAAAATTAACAGTACAACTAAAATAGCTTTGACAGAATCGCTTATCAAATAAAAAACAAAAAGAATTTCCAACAAAATTGAAAGAACTGGATTTTATAATTTGGGTCATATATATGGATATACTGTAATATCTATGTGCGGCACGATTACACACAAATTGTCAAATATCTCAACAGCATTTTCATAATAACTTAATAACTCTCATAGTTAAACCAAATAATGAAACATTATGTAAATTATCAAACAAAATTTGAAGACACTAATTTATTCACTTTACTTGATGTAGAGTCTTTTTTCACAAATGTACAGTTCTTGAAACGATTGACATAAGAATTAAAAGAGCGTATCACTCAAACAACCTACCTCCACCAGAACTATCAGAACAACATATGAGGAATTTTTATTAATTTGCTCTACCCAAGCAGTTTAAATTTAAAGAAAGCATATGCCTACAAAATGATGGAGTGCCCATGGGCTAACATTTTGGTATTTCTATATGTTTATTCTGGAAAAGAAAATTCTTAATGAAAGAAACAACTTTAACTCCTTATGTCACATAAGGTATCTCGGTGATGCCCTTACTATCTTTAAGAACTTAGATCACATATATCAATTCATCAACAGAATTCTAGAGATGTCATGCTTCCAATTAATAATTCCATAATGAAATATAAGGAGATTAATGTCGATGGTAATTATTATTGGGAGTGTCCCTAACTGAAAACGTTTCTGCAAGCATATATAGTTTTTCCAACGTACGTAAAAGAACTGAAAAGAAAAAGTTGTTCAAGATTTCACAATCTATGGAGACGAACAATGAAAAGGTTTGAGGTTCATTTTTATTGTAAAAAGGGAAAAAATGCTTAATAAGGCTGTAGATGGGCAGCATTTGGATTAACTGATATTTGGCGAAGAAATAAGATATACTTTTTTAGAAGGTTTGAATTTCTTAAAGAGCGAATAAGGACAATCAGATGGCCCGGATGGTATTCCTCCCCGAGTTTTGAGGGAGTGTGCTTCCGTGCTGACCCCGCCCCTCGTTCAACAATATTCTCTATGCCTGAATACTAGCACTTTCCCTCGGCATTGGAAGCACGCATATATCTAACCTATTCCAAAAAAAAGGAAGCCACCATGATCCTTCTAACTATCGCCATATAGCTCTCACTTGTATTCTTTTCTACGATCTTTGAAACCCTTCTAAACTCTCACTTCCTAGATCATCTGGAATCTCATTCACTTCTTTCCGATCGTCAGTACGGCTTTCGGCGCTCAAGGTCCACTGGCGTAATACTTTCCTATCTAACATATTTATGGATTTCCGCCCTTAGGAACTACGGGGAGATTGGCGCGTGATGGCGCTTGACATATCAAAAGCATTAGACCGATTATGGCACTCGCCACTGCTCTTCAAGCTCCCTCTCCTTTGGGTTTCCTCCTTTTCTTTGCCTACTTATGTCTAGCTTTCTTTCAAATCGTTCAATAGTGGCTGTTGTTGATCGGGCGACTTCTTCTTCTTTTTGTGTCAATAGTGGTGTTCCTAAGGGTTCTGTCTTATCTCCTACTTTATTTCAACTTTTTATTAATGATCTTCTCCCCTACACATCTATCTCTATCCACTCATATGACGATGACTCGACCCTTCATTCTTCAACTCATTTCAATTCTGCTCCCTCTTTTACTTCTAGAATTGCCTCTCGTCTTAATCTTTCCGACTCTATTCGCGCTGATCTGGATAGAATTTTCAGGTGGGGTGGTCTCAACCTTGTGAAACTAAATTCTTTAAAAACTCAATTTCTACAAATCTCCCCCTCTAAAACCCCTTCTAACTTTCCTATCTCTTTCGACGATTCTCGTCTCTCCTGTTGACAATATAAACTTCCTTGGCCTTAACATAAAGGAAAAAATATCTTGGAAAACTCACAGCCCTACGGTTGCTATTGTGACCTCAAAGAAACTGGGAGTTCTGTTTAGACTACGAGACTTTTTTTCCTCTTCTCAGTATTTCTGCTGTACAAGGGTCTCATCCGCCCTTGTATGGAGTACTGCCCTCATATCTGGGGGGGCTCTGGTTTCACCCAGCTTTTGGATAGGTCGAGTCAAAGGCCGAAAGGCTTATAAACTGTTCTGTACTTTCCAGTTCACTTGGCCACCTATCTTTGCCACGTAATATTGGTGTTTTATCCCTTTTCTATAGGTACCGTAGCGGAAAGTGTTCGAGGGAACTTGCCACTTGTGTACCATCCCCCATACCACGTCCTCATGGCATATGGGGTGCTGCGCCTGCCCATGTGTTTTGTGTTGATATTAGTAGCTCCAGACTAGCTCGCTGCTGTGCTACCTTCTTTCCGGAGTCTGTTTAGTGGAATTCTCTTCCATCATCTGTGTTTCCTGCTGAATTTAATCTCTTTCACTTTAATGCCTGCGTCTGTGCTCATCTGCGTAATTTGCGTTAGATGGTGAACTTTTGAGGCGTTTAATTCTCCCTCCTTGAATAGGGCTCTGACTGTAAGTAGCGGTGACAACTGTAAAAAAATGCTAAGATAGAAAAAAAACGTTTCTCAAGCTAGACGAAAATATATGGGAAAAAAACTATAATAACCAAAATAATATAACCAAACATCTAATAAGTTGAGAATATAAATTTTCAGAAATATCCAGAGCTAGCTGTGAAATAGTATTCCTTGACAAGGGTATATATGAAAATGATTTAAACTTTTTAGGACATATTTTTCCGAAGCCTTCAATATGCAATATTTAATAAATGCACCTTCGGAAAAGATCTTTGACTAAGTGACTATTTCATTCGCTATGACATAGCTAGCTATTACCGCAGCATCACTATCCTTATTTCTGTTTTTAAAAACTGATTGTCTATTCTCCAAGTATGTAAATAATTTGGAAATTAAATTTTCAAGAAGCTCTCCATCATAGCGTTGGTATTTTTCTTGGTGATTAGTTTTAAAAGGTCTTTGAACATTATACTCTTTTGGAACCGCAATTAGTTTGTTGCAAATCAAACACGTAGGCTTTTCATTCTATTCGATGTAAAAATTTAAATATCTCAATGATTTGTTCATTGTTCTGCATTCACTATCAATCTTTCTTTTTTTTTCGACATATTGGGGTATATGGTTAAAAAGAAATATACCTAAGCTTCACTTAATCACTAAAAGTCCTAATAACAACCAAAAAAAACTTGCTAGAATGAACCTGAAGGCTAGTGTCGCTGGCGCTAGAGGGGTGACTCAACACATCTGAGTTGCCAGATAGTACAATTTTTATCTTAGTTTATTGAAATCAACTAAAATAAAATCCCTCCTATAGTAATGAATTTTGTTTCATTATTTTTAATTTTTATATTTTAAAATTTAAATCAAACCATGGGCAGGATGGGAGCCCCTCGCAGGCTGGATCCAACCAGCGAGTCGCATGTTTGACACATCTGGTCAAAATAACAATCAAAACAATAACAATGGAAATTAATAATAATAATAATAATAATAATAATAATAATAATAATAATAATAATAATAATAATAATAATAATAATAATAATAATAATAATAATAATAATAATAATAATAATAATAATATAATAATAATAATAATAATAATAATAATAATAATAATAATAATAATAATAATAATAATAATAATAATAATAATAATAATAATAATAATAATAATAATAATAATATAATAATAATGATAATAATAATAATAATAATAATAATAATAATAATAATATAATAATAATAATAATAATAATAATAATAATAATAATAATAATAATAATAATAATAATAATAATAATAATAATAATAATAATAATAATATCCAGTAAATCGAAGATGGCGGGATTCAGATTACAGTCGGTACAAACCTATGATATCATGATAATAAAAGTTTATATTTTAGATGTCAGGGTCATGAGTGAAGAGAGTGTAACATTTGTTGAACGATCTTTTAATGAATGTTCACGGAAGTCAATAAAACATGTTTTTCTAGACCTACAGTAAGTTTCATATTTAACGGGGCGTAAAATTCACTGATAAAACATCACGTGAAAGCTTATAAAATTAAAGTCCACCAAGTGTTTTTGGAAGAGAATTATCACAAGTGACAGAAACTCTGTCATGAATAAAATAAAACAGAAAAATTGCCAATAATGCTAGTTATGCAAAAGAGAACCACCACTCAACATTAAAATATGGGTTGGTTCTGTTTTGAATAACTAGATCCAGCTGTCATATAAGATTGGCTGAAAAGCCTCATGAAAGATTTTTTTAAGATTTATTCCTAGTTTGCAATAGTTAAACATCTAATAACTGAAGCCTTTTTTATTTATCTATTTTTTAAGAATGGTTTGTTAATGGTGAAAATTATTTACAAATATGACAAAATTATATTATTTGAGAACTTACACAATTAATTCAAACTAGTATGAGATTTGCAATCTTAGCTGCCGAGTTTTTGAAGGAATTGTCTTTAACACCAGGATCACAAAATTTGATTTCATTGCATTTCTTACTGCGTGTTCTTTCAAAATCTAACTTAAAAGCTAAACAACCATTTGTAGATGAAATTTGGTTGTGATAAAAGTGCGATTCAGGGTATCGCTAAAAGTCATCAATATGGGTACATTTCATACTTCAGAGTCAAAGTATACTTTGTATATTTAAAATTAGTGTACTATTTGAAAAGCAACTATATTAATGATATATCATGGTAAAAGTGCCAAAAATAATAAATCTTACTGATTCAATTGGTTCATTTTATAATATATTCTCCAGTTGTGTAGAAAGTCATAATAATTTTAAACGAAACAGATATTATAAAGACCATGTAAACTATATATAAAATGTTATCTAAGATTTTATTTCAAAATAGATAATCTTAATCTGTGCTTATCATTTTTATTCTTTAACTTGTGCAATAATTGCTCAAATATTGATATGATTTCTATTTTATCATACCTTTGTCGTGGGAAATTATATTTTTTTCATATATTATATAAAACAGTAATTTCTGATAAAGGAAATGCGGTTTGATTCCTCGTAGAAATTTTCCAATTTCGTGATATTTGTTAATAACTTATTTGGAATTTAACACATATTGCTGGTTTTCATTGTGAAGTGAGCGTTCATTATTTACCACTTAAATATTAAAATATATTAAAGCCGCCATACTTTCCTTTTAATTTAGAAATTCAAGCTTATATATATATATATATATATATATATATATATATATATTTACTATATATATATATATATAAAAAAAACAACATATATATATATATATATATATATATATATATATATATATATATATATATATATATATATATATATATGGGTATATAAGTTTCTTTCTGACCTATCGATATTTAAGTTTTAAAATCGATTTTCGATATATGTGTATCGATTATACACAAGAAATGTAAAAAAATCAAATAAATATATATAAATATATATATATATAATAATAACATATATATATATATTATATATCTATATATATATATATATATATATATATACATAATATATATATATATCTTTATACTCTATATATATATATACTATATATACTGTAGGTCCTGCTGCTATATATATATATATTCACATTAGTGGAACCTTTCAAATATCTACTGTATATATAAATTTGAAGGTCATAATTTTTTTTACTGTGTTTAGTGAGGTTGCGGTATTTTTGTTCAATTTTCTGGAAAAAGTATGAATTTGAAGGATTTATTCTAAATTTGTGAGAATGATTATATCGTGTTAGCAATGCTGCAACACTTTAGTTTGATACTAGATAAAAAGGTTTGTAGAAAGTGTCACAAAGAATGTGAAATTACCAAAGTAGGAGAAAAGTTTAATTTTTATTGTACTAGTAAACATTGTGGCTCGAAGTATACTGTTTCTCTCCCAAATATTTTCCAAATATTAGAGTTTATTACACTGATGCCCTTTTTAATTATGTATTTCTTTTTTTACATAAAGAAACAGTTTCAAGGGTAGTAACCTATTTAGATGTCCGTGAACCAACAGTTATAGATTGGATTAATTTAATTGGTTTAATGTATATATATATGGCCAGCCTCTAGAAGAGCCACAATCCATATCTCAAAAACTACTACTCAAAAACTAGGGAAAAGGAATACATTTTTGGAATCCTTGTAAAATTTTGGTTAGGCAAATGTAAACAAAATAAAAAAATAAAACCATAAAAATTGCTTTTTGGGGGGGGGGAGCTCGAGCCGGTATATATATATATCTATATTATTTGTAAAGGTATTACACGGCAATTGTAGGGGCTCGAGCCGACCGGGGGAACACAGGGGGACGTTTTCCATACCATAAGGAACGGAAAGAACCCCACGACACTAATACCAAAGGCAGGGATTCAAGACCCTCCCGGAAGATAGTCCAACCCATGTAGTTCCCCAGAGGCCGAGACCCCGACTCACTGCCATCAGTTGCGGTCTACCCTTAGGGTATTCTTTAGTTAAAAAGAAAACAAAATTTTACTAGAAAAGTCTATTTATTTTAACGAGTAACGTATAAAAGTCTCTAAATGGGCTTTCTACTCATATTACTATAATTATTAACAATAATTTTTTTTTTACATTTCCGCACTAAAATTATTTCAACATTCCAGCAATGTATTCCTTTTCCCCAGTAGCTATTGTAGTTTTTGAGATATGGATTGTGATATAACTAGAACAAATATATATATATATATATATATATATATATATATATATATAATAATATATAACCTTAACATATATATATATATATCTTTATATCTTATATATATATATATATATATATATATATATATATATATATATACTATATATATATATATCGATGTCGATAGATATCGGTATCGATATATATTTCGATATATCGAAATCGAAGGTCAGAAAGAAACTTAAGTTTACCATATATATATATATATATATATATATATATATATATATATATATATATATATATATATATATATATATATATATTATCGATGGTGGGTTGAAAGACAAAAGATCATAATGGAGAGTTTTGGTGAAATTTGATTTCCAATGCCACGAAATCATAATTTTTCTGTTTAATCGAAGGATATATGTATTGCCTTACTACCACAATTTATCGCCTTTAAATCAATAATGAAAGATAAAAATAATGAAATTATGTTTTACTTAACAAACTATTATAGCGTAATTTTAAACTATATTGTTGTAAACATATAAAAAATAAGAATAAAGTTAAAACTAAAAACAAAACTTACAAATAGAAAGTTCAATTGACCCGTTTATACAAGGTATTTAAAAATCAGTGAGGATTATTAAAAAATATATATATTTTCCTTTAATTCGCCCTACACTCATCTATATAATAACTATTTAGGGAAATCTTTACACTAAGATTTAATAATTTTTGAGTTTTTAAGCACAAAGGGAAGTTCGCTTACGGTTAGAACATTTGAGAAAATAAAGTAGTTTTTCAGGCAAACTACTTGAAACATCCTGTCCAAAGAAATTATACATTCTGCAATAAAGCTAAACGAAGTATGAAGAACATCGATTAAATTTATAATTAATATATTTAAAATAGCTACATAAATAAGAAATTTTAATCTTTTCTCCAAAAATATATATAAAAAATTTTATTTTATATAATATCAAGATTT
>JABUQX010047068.1:25000-27500 GCA_015478945.1 Trachelipus rathkii
CTTGAGTGGGCTAGGGTCTTACATGAGGGTATGTTGTTACCTGTGTTAATGTATAGTAGTGAGACTATGGTCTGGAATAAGAGGTATAGATCTAAAGTTCAACGTGTTCAGATGGACAATCTTAGGGGCGTGTTAGGTGTGAAAGAATTGATAAAATGAGGAATGAACGTATTAGAAAGTTATGTGGTGTGAAGAAAAGGGTAAATGAGAGAATAAATGAAAGTACGTTGAGATGGTTTGGTCATATGGAAAGGATGAATGACAGTCGGTTGGTTAAGCGGATGTATAGTGGTGAGTGTGTGTTGGGAATCGACCGGCTGGGAGACCGAAGAAAAAGTGGATTGAGTCAGTAAACGAATGCTTGAAGGAGAGAATGTGAGTTTGGTAGAGGCGAGAAGAAAGGTGCATAATAGGAGTGAATGGCGGGGGTTTGTGAGGGGGTATGGTTGTGGCCCACCTGGGCCAAAGGATGAACCCTACATTGACGATATACCATAGTGAGGGTCTGTCGTGGTCCCATGAAGCTCTAGGGTGGATTTTCTGACTGCGACGAGTTCTCACTAACTAATGGTACAGAGGGGAATGGGTAAGGCTGGGCTTTCCTTTCAACTTTTGTCATATTCTTCTACTGCTTTTCTTTTCCGATGCATGCTACGGACTCTCAATCTTGGGAAATAAAAGGAAGATGAAGAAGAAAAAGATATATATATATATATATATATATATATATATATATATATAACTCACATAACAACTATATATATATAACAACAACATATACCATACACTCTTTGCTATGCCTCCCTTTGCCTCATATATACATATATATATAACCTTATACCATTATAACATATATGTATACATACGCCATCGCTGCTGCTAACTGCTTCTGCTGCTGCTCTATATATATAACAACCTTAACGCCTTAGCATATATATATATATATAACTCATAAGAACTTACCACCACTGCTATAACTATATATATATACTATGCTATAAACTCGGACAAAATTAATGCATGACTTGCATTTGTGGCAAATGACACTTCAAAGTAGGCGTATTGCTTGTAACGTTCTGTTGCTACATACTGTAGAAAATTATTTACCTACCGAAGTATGTAACAACAGTATGTAACAACAGAACGTTACGCAATACAACCCCTTTTGTGGTATCGTTGGCCATAAAATACAGTGATCGTATTTGTCCAGAGGCCCCTATGACTATATGCTGCTGCTGCTTATAACCTTATATATATAACATATATATATATAACCTTATATATACCTTATATATATATATATATATATATATATATATATAACATACTCAGCCTTATATATATCACTTTATTCAGCCACTTGAATTCATTCTCTCACAATCAAATCACCCACATATAATGGATTCTAATTTATAAAAGAGTAGATTTTGAACATAGAAACGGAAATGCATTTCTCAGAATGTCTGTTTATATGGTAACAGAGCGAAATGAAAATTTGCATTCTGATAATATCATAATTTTTTGAAGTGACATTACATAATTTAGAATACTTTTCCTTAAATTTTTAAAGTTCAATACTTACTTTTCTTTATTTACATTTAATATTGGAAGTTTAATTATTTTTTGTTCATTCCACTTTTAACCTTAGAATGGTTGAAGATTTGCTCAACGGATTCTAGTCGGCAATATATTTTGTAATAAAAATGTTTAAGTTTGTTTTGGTTCCTTTCTAACAGTTATATATTTATATATATATATAGAAATAATTTTAGATTTTTATATATATATATATATATATATATATATATAAAGTTATATAATTGAATTACTACTTCATTACAGTGTGATAATGTTGAAAACGTCTCTTTCTTCTTACTAACTGCTATATGCTATGCCTGCTATCTTATATATATATATATATATATATATCTATATATATATATATATATATATATATATATATACTATTTACCAATTGCCCACCAACTCTGGGGTTTTGTATGCTGCTATACTGCCCCCTGGTGCACGCTCGAGTAACTTTTTGCTTTAAATAACCTTATAACTATATATATATAACTAATATCTTTCTCATATATATATATATATATATATACCTTATATATATATATATAACTATATTTCTATATATATATATACGAAAGGAAGTAGGTAAGTGTCGTAAAACTACGTCGATGCAACGTTTCCGTGTAACGTTGCAGGGATGTCGTAAAGTACGTAAATACTACGTTACCATAGGACGTCGCAGTGATGTCGCATTGTTACGTCGCTGAGATGACATTTCCACATCCCAGGGACGTAATTATTATGTTACTAATACGATGTCGCACATCGCAAAGGGACGTAAAAGAGCGACGTCCGCTTTTACGTTAATTATTGCTATATGGGTAGCTTATATATATATATATATATATATATATATATATATATATATATATATATATATAACCAACATAAATATAACATATACTATATATATACT
>JABUQX010047068.1:30000-35000 GCA_015478945.1 Trachelipus rathkii
TAATATATATATATATGTAATCTGCACGAGGAGTGTTGTCTCACTAGCCTCTACCCTTGGCTGTCCATAGCCAGCCTTAGCAGCGCTCTGTATATATAATATATATGCTAACAACAACCTTATATCATAATAACCATATATATATATATATATATATATAATATATCAATATGCTATATGTATATATATATAGATAGATATATATATATGAAATATATATATATGTATCTGTATATATATAATAACATATAGCAATATATACTTACTGCTATATATATAACCACTTTATATATATATATATATATATATATATATATATATATATATAATAACAACATATATATCTTTATATATATACATATATATAGCAAAAATATATATATATAATATAATATATATATATGCTGCTGTATGTATATATATATATAACATATATATATCTACTATATATATATATATATATATATGTATATAGTGTGTGTGTGTGTGTGTGTGTGTATGTGTGTGTGTGTGTTCTGCATGTCGTAAGGGCAACTAAAGGGATAGTGGTAGTTGGGTTGACTAATCACTACCACTTATCTTTTGTTAGATATGCTTATCCAGACATCGAACCTGGTCGTGATCGCTGTATGCGACCTTGTACCATTCGGCAAAATTGTATGAAAAGCATTGGTAAATGGAATATCAGAGGAATAAGTGATGAGGAGCAGAGGAGAGAAGTGATGGATGTATCTAGAATTGGTACATTTGCTTTGCTTGCTGTGACGAAAACAAAGAGTAAAGGAAGCTGTGAAGACGAGTGGCGTGGTGTGCAATGTTTGTGTGCTGGAGGGTAGAGGAATGAGATTAGGGGTGAAGGAGTTGAGATTCTGATTAGTGACCTGTGACACAGAGCTGTGGTAGATTTTGTTTGTGTGAGTACTAGATTTTTGATGGTTAAATTTAAGCTTGAAAATGTCAAGGTATGTGTGGTTGCAACATATTGTCTATATATGGGTGATTGTTGAGGAGAGCGTGACTTTCTGGGATAATCTGCATGATGTTTTTAGATGGGGTGAGTAAGAGCTTCAGATTGATTGTGTAGGGTGACCTAAATGATTGGATAAGTGATCGAAAGAGTGATGGTACAAAGATGGTTCTGGGGTGGCGGTGGAAAATGAGAATGGTAGGAAGTAAATATGTAAATGATCAAGAATGGAGGTGAGATGGTGATTGAATGAATTTGGAAGTTGTGTAACAAAAGGTTTACTGATGCTGTAGTTCCGAGGAATTGCAGGAGAGCAGTATAAAGGTAAAAGGGATAATGGAAACTGTAGGAACTATAGGGGCATTAGTTTATTGAGTGTTGCAGGGAAGATATATGCTGGTAATTTGGTTGAGAGGGTGCATCGAGTGACTAAGGGACTGATTGGCGAAGAGCAAGGTGCGCTTAGAAATGGTAGAGGATGTGTAGATCAAATTTTTACATTGAAATAAATGATTAAGAAAATGTGAGAGAAGAAGAATAAATTGTATTTAGGTTTTATGGATTTCCAACACGCGTATGACAGGATTAATAGGGAAACTCTTTGGCAGGTGTTAGTGATATATGGTCTTGGTTGTCGGCTTCTTAGTGGAATCAAAAGTATGTATAACGATAGTGAAGCGTACGTAAGAATAAATGGAGTTGAAAGTGATTGGTTTAATAGCGGAGTGAGGCAGGGATGTGTTATGTCTCTTTAGTTATTTAATTTGTATATGGATCGGGTGATGAAAAAATTAAAGGTAGGGGTGGCAGGAGAAGGTGTTAGAATGATGGGAATGAAAGACAATGAATGGTGACCTGTTTATTGTACGTGGATGATTTTTTTTTTTTTTTTGCGGAGAATCTAGAGAGTTTGAGATGATTAGTAGAGGGGTTTGGAAGGGTGTGTAAAAACAGAAGCTTGAAAGTAAATGTGGATAAAACTAAGGTTATGGTGGTGAGTGAGAAGAGTCCAGGTTGTAAAGTCATGCTAGGTAATAAGCAATTGGAACAAATATCTGAGTTTAAATATTTAGGTTATATGTTGGATGAAAAGGGGAACAGATTAATCAGAGTGTAGTAGGAAAGTTGTGAATGGTAGGAAGGTGGCTGGTGCACTTGAATCATTGGCATACGTAAAGGGACTGAGTCTTGAGTGCGCTAGTGTTTTGCACGAGGGTATTTTGTTACCTGTGTTAATGTATACAGTAGTAGTGAGACTATGGTGTGGGATTATAGGTATAGATCAAAGGTATAATGTGTTCAGATGGGCACTCTTAAGAGTGTGTTAGGTGCGAGTAGAATTGATAAAATGAGGAATGAACTTGTTAAAGAATTGTGTGGTGTGAAGAAAGGCTTAAATGAAAAAATAAAAGAGAGTACATTGAAAAGATTTGACCATATTGAAAGGATGTATGATAGTCGGTTGGTTCAGCGGATGTAAAATGATGAGTGTACTGGGAATCGACCGGATGGGACACCAAAGAAAAGTGGATTGAGTCAGTATAATATTGTCAGAAGGAAATGATTGTGAGATTGGAAGAGGTGAGAAGAAAGGTGCTTAATAGAGTGAATGGCTGGGTTTTGTGAAGAGGTATGGTTGTCGGCCGCCTGCTCCAAGGGACGAACCCTATTCATTGACGAGATATCACAGTGAGTGTCCGTCGCAGTCTCGTGAAGCAGTTGGGTGGAATTTTTCTGACGGCGACGAGTTCTCTTTTAAGAGCATGGAGAAAAAGGTAGGGGGATTTCTTTTCGACTTGCGTCATGCTCCTCTACCACTTTTCTGTTTCCGATGTATGCTGCGCACCTTATCCCAATCTGGGAAAAGGAGGTAGATGATGATGATGATGATGATGATGATGATGATGATGATGATGATGATATTAGGGTTGTAAATGCTTTTTATTTAACAATTTATTATTTTTTCTACATAATAGGTGAATGGGGATTTCCTGTCATCGGTTACATTTCTTTTATGGACAGAAAAGTGACAAAAACATTTGAAAAGCTGCAAAAGAAATGGGGGAATATTTACAGGTATGTCCTATATGAAATAATGAGTATCATTAAAAGAATAAGTGCTCATATATAACCATTTTATTTTCAATATGTTTTACGAGTAATCATATTGGTAGTACATATCTGTTTAAAACACTTGTCAACTATGATTTTGTTAAATGTCCATTTTAGTTCCATCTGTATTTTTTCGTGCTGAATATGAATATTTCATTATCGGCTCATTTCTTTCATTCTTTTGCCAATCACCTTTTTTATTTTCCAACAAGTATCTTGCATAAATTCCATTTGAATAAGATAATTTGAATTTAGCAGATCAATGCAACAGTATAAAAGCGAAATAATTCATAAATATTGAAGCCTCTGGCAATTTTTAGAATAGAAATGCTACATGCAAGGCAGTATGTGCTTGAACGCGATAAAATAAGCCAGAGCGTATAGTTTTCATGTGAGTAGGATTCATTGTTGCCGCTCATTTTCATGTTTTCATTTTGCTGCTTTCCCAGTAATGCAAGTGTGTGTGTGTGTATTTATGTTAGTGTGTGTGTTTATAAAGTGTATATTCATATATAATGTCAACTATTAAATATTGACAATGTCTCGCAGTTGCATCAATCATTTATATTCTTCTTTTACCTCTGCCGCGAGGTCACGTTAAATTTCAGAAAAGAAATATAACTATTGATAAATGGTATGAACTGTATTTTTTATGTAAATAGGTTATCAGGGCAATTCCTGGGATCCCATATCAGTTATGTTTCAAATATCACATTGTTAACTGGTTGGCTGATTGAATCTCATAAGATTTCATTTATAATTCCAGTGGCTTGGAGAAACCACTCTACAGCCTGTTATTTACGTAATGTTAATTTTCTATAGAATTTTTTCCCTCTGGTATGTCCAGAGGCCAGTATCCCACAGTCCAGAGTTTCCAATTTCAATGCCACTAGGAACGAGGAGCTTAGGCAAAGATGAGTGTGTCACTAATGCCGAAACTTGAGCAGACATCAGGTATTGAAGAAAAAATGACAGATTTTTTGGAAAATACATTTACTGAGAAACATTCAATTAATCCATAGACTCTCAAACCTATTTCGTCTACCGCCCACTTTGAAAATCAATTATTTTTCAACGCCCCCCAATTTTTTTTACTTTACCAAAACTTAAAAACCTCAATGTCATATAGTATATATATATATATATATATATATATATATATATATATATATATATATATAAAAAAATATAATATATATATATATATATATATATATATATATATATATATATATATATATATATATATATATATATATATATATATATATATATTATGAAATATGAACTAAAATTACTAAATAACTTCAACACCCCCCATTTTTTTCTAGGCCACCTACCGCCCCCCCTCTAGGCCTCCAACGCCCACAAGGGGGCGTTATCGCCCACTTTGAGAAACGCTGATTATTAATCAGTCAAAATTAAATGACCTCGCTCGTCATCAGAATTTATGAAAAAAAATCAAGGAAAACTAATTTCATAAAGAATAAAAGGATGAAATATTTTAGTGTATGTGTTTCTCGTGATAGGCAGTTTGAATTTGAACATTTCTCTTTGAGATATATGTACGATTCTGAACAGTGACGTCTTTTCATTGAGATATCAAAATTTAGTTTCAAAACAGTTCTACATCATTCCTATGATAAGTATCTATCAATTCTTGCTCACAAGGAGTCATGGCAACTTGAAACTTCTACTGAACAGAGTTCAGTATGAGGAATATTAATGGCATGTTTGTGCAGATCCGAAAGTTATATTGTTCTTACCTAGATTGCGTCTTAGGTACATTAAGTTATGTTGCTTCTTATGTCAGTGGAACAGCAGGGATATGAAAAATCGCTGTAAAAAAAACAGTGACCAAAGTGAGAGGCATTTACGGTGGGTAGAAGAATATAGAAAATGAGACACTGGTTTCACCTGA
>JABUQX010047068.1:40000-50000 GCA_015478945.1 Trachelipus rathkii
CATTTAAAGAACAGCTATCACTTTCAGGCGAAAGACTTTGATCTTCATATCCATCCGAAGGAATTGGTATTTGTTCAAATAGCAATTTTTTATTTTCTTAGCGTTCTTTCATTTTTTTTTTCAAAACGAGCCCTTTTTTCAATAGACTTTGCTTCCTTCAAAATTTTTTCCTATTTTCCTATTTTACCAGGTGGTCCCTTTTGTCTTTGAGAAAGTAAAAAATCTTTGTCTTCCTGGATATTGATCATATTAAGGGCATTGACGTGAGAAATATCAAACATATCTTGAAGAGCCACTCTCCAATATTCTTCTTTCTGTTTTAAGCCTTCCGAGCGTTTGTATTTATTTTCCTTGTTCTTTTTAAGCTTTTGCCATTTTTTAAACAGTCCTGGAATTTTACCTACAACTTGCTTTTTTAATCTAGTGGTAATCTTAAACTTTTCCCAAACAAGAAGCAGATCACTAGCAGTGTAGTGAGCGGAATCTCGAATAATTAAGTTCAATTCATTTTTTGTAATGAAACAAAATGGTGAAAACCTCTTTTAGATGGCAACTTTGTTTGGCACAATGATATAGACATTTGACCAACAAGCCAAATATCTGTAGATTTCCTTGTTAAAATGGGCGATAAAAAGTGTTACAAACTAAAATATTAATGTTGCTAGTAAATAACTTTCCATTAGGCCTACTATAACTTAGGAGTCAAACATGGCCAAAAAACACTCAGCCAAGTATACTACACTCAGTACAGTAGCGGACTATAAACTGGTTTCCTTGAGTCAGGATCAGGTTGGAAGTGTGACGTGAAGCGACTGCGCGTCTGGACATGAATCTCTCCTGTCTCAACATGAAAGTTGACTGTGAGTTGAACTTGTAGTGAAAAAGGGAGGGAGATGAGAACAAGAGAAAATGTACTCTCTTATATTCAGTAGCAGTTAGTGATTATTATTCATGTGTTTACCAATTTGATGTAAAGCTTATTCACATTTTGATAATTTTTTGTTTTCAAAACTTTAAAGCTTGGTAGCGATCCTTAAATTATATTTATAAAAATCGGAAATTGCCGGAGCTCCAATGGGTTGATTAGTGTTCTTAATGTTTTAGTTATCTTTCCCATTTAGTGTGTTTGTTCATTAAGTGCTCTATAAAGATATTGAGATTATGACCATGGAATAGTACATATTTATATATATAGTAATATTATTATTTTATATCGAAAACCTTACATATTAAAATATTTTAATTATTGCGTTTTTAGTTTGAAATTTTAACATAAAACGATGAAAATAAAATTAATAATAAACATAATTCACTGCCACTCATCTTTATAAGAAAAATAGCCATTACTAAATATATTAAATATAATATAAATTATTTTATATAATATATATAAAAATATTAATATATATATATATATATATATATATATATATATATATATATATATATATAGTTATATATATTAATATCATTAATAATATATAATATCATATATATTATATATATATATATTATATATATATATATATATATTTATATATTATATATATATATAATATATAATATATCTATATAATAGGATCCATTATTCTGAGTTTTATATCACGCATTGGGTTTATAGTTTTGCATTTTTTTTATTGAATTATTTTTTAATCATTATAATCATATATTTTGCTTATAACTCATATATGATCCTACAACTAATTAGATCAGTGAGTATACTGGGCTGAATTCAATAAAGTTCCGAGAGGAGGTACTAATTTAATATAAATATATATATAATATATTTTATAAATAATATACTATTAAATTGTATTAAATAAATATAATATTTGTTTTTAACATAAAATGATATTCATATATATCACGAAAAATTCACGTATCACACATATGTACAACAACACCTATTTACATAATATTAGTGATTAATCAGTAGTTATATAATAGCTTTATTACAACAATGTAATATACCAAAATCACAAACACAGTACATATAATCAAAAACCATTTATATTTTTCATAAATCTTTATTATAAACATTATATACACGATATAAGCGTACAGACAACTAAATACAGAAAAATAACCAATTTTACATACTAAGTCTGTTGAGCATCCACAAAACCCACTTCATGTCTAGCTAAAACAATAAACATAGAGTAAAAATAAAAACACTTTAAAAAGCAAAAGCAGTTTGGATTTACCAACACTTTGGTATAAGGGCTCGAGCTCAGACTAGGGGGACTAACTAGAGTGGAGAGGGACGTATTATATATCCATACACTCTCCGTAGGGGCAGGGGCGGGAGGAACCCCGCGACACCCAATATACCACAAGAGCGGGGTATCCGAGGATAGCACCCTCCCCGGTAGAGGGGGGGAGGAGAACATAGTTCCTAACCCTGTCGTTCCCCGGAAGGCCGTCAGATGACCCCACGCACTTCCTGCACATCTTTGCGGTTTATAACGCCTTGGGTATTAAATCCTATATTTAGTTCAAAAAAAAACAACAACATTTAAAAGTTACGAGGATCACGTATAAAACACTATGTCCTTAATATATTTAATCATAAGTCCGTTCACCCTAACTTGAAATTCCATAGTGAGTTTGTGAGTACATTTAATACATATATATTATCATACAGTATAAGCAATATCAATATTAATAAACAACAAAAAAAAAAAAATTCAAAACTGAGCAATACTAACAAGCGTACAACCCAGAAAAGGTCCTCTTCTCTCTTCTATCTTCCTCATCTCTATCTTTCTCTCTTCTTTCATTACTATTAATATATATTATATATATCTCATATAATATATATATATAGTATATATATATATCATCATTAATATAATAGTAATATAATACTCAATTAATCATATATATATATATTATATATCATCATATATATATATATCATATATTATATATTTATATCATCATATATTAATATATATATATCATATATTTAATATTCATATATATATCTAATTATTACATATATATATTATATATATATTAAATAATATTAGTTAATTATTATAATAATTCATATATATATTTATTTATCCAACCTTTCTAGTTCTATGTGGAGAAAGTTCACTCACATCCACTATAATCATTAATTATTAATCTCCCCTCCCACCTTGCAAGCTTCTGGGCGTCGTGTGTGCTTCAAACCTGCGTAATTTAGTACAGTATTAGCCTTGGTGAGCCGCTCTAATGGGGATTACATCGAATGAGATATACTACTCTATCAACTCACTCCTTGAATTAAGTAGGCTATGCCCGTGAGTGGTGATGACATAATATTTATAAATATAATACATATATATCATATATAATCATTATATATTATATATAAATATCATATATATATATTATATATATATAATATATATTATATAATATTAAATATATATATCATTCATTCATTATATATATAATAATAATATAATATATATATTATATATATATATTATATATTTATCATTTATTTATAGTTCTTTTGTTTATCATTATATTATCAAAGTAATATATAAAGGTTTAAATCATAAAAACATAACTTATTAATTTAGGGGTGGAGGCGGTATGAGTAAAAGATATCATGACCTACTCTACCAAGATTTATAAATAAAATACTTATTATATATATAATATATATTATCATATATATATATTATTATAGTATATCATAGTAAAAATATCTATATATTATATCATATATATATAATATATAATATATATATATAATATATTATCAATATATATATATATATATATAGTATATCATCATTATAATATATTATATATATATATATATATTATATATATATATAATCATATTATTATTATATTATATTAATATATATATATACTATATATATATATATTATATATTTAAATATCAAGTTAGAAGATGATTAATTAATATAAAAAATAAACTTTATTATTATTATTGTGCGAGCACGTTGTCACAGAAAATTTTTATTTGTTGATAATTACGGATACAAACAAAATATTAAAAGGCTTATGTCGATTATCCCCTTCCAGTTATATATTCCTCAAGCCATTTTATTTTTATTTAAACATCTTCCAATAATTCGAAATAAGTAAATCTTCCAAATGATCAACAATTGTTGCCTATATAACATGTCGTAGTTTAATAGTTCATTATTGTTAATATTTTATTTTGAGTTATTTTTTATTTTTTAACACACAATTATTGGAGTGAACATTAATACAATATGAAAAATGAAATTACATTCATAATATATACCAATATCAATATACACCTATAGTACTAAACTATACATACTGTATACAATAAATACTTAAATAAACCCTATACAAAGTTCAGTTCAAAGGTTATGCAGTTTTGAGTTATGCTTTTAATATCAAACATGATTTTGATACTTTATTTTTTATACCTATTTTTTTTAATATTTTTATCACAGGTTTGTGCATAGTCTTGCTTCAAATTATTAATAAATAGAGTGTACGAATTTGAGACTTTTATAAAGTGACACATCTATTTCACTTCACATTTTATGTAATATTGTAATTGTGCGTTCATTACATCCAGCATTAGTGTATAATATTGCAGTACCAGGTCGCGAAAGGATTGTACGAGGTATAAAATCAGTGACTCATCATAGTATTCACCTCTCTATTACTCATATCTCTCTCATCTCTTCATATCAGTCATTGCTCGTCTCTCTCTCTCTATTAGTATTATATATATCATGATATATAATCATATATATATGAGTATTAATAATCATATTTATCATATATATATATATATATAATCAATATAATAATATAGTATATCATCATCATACATATATAATATATAAAAATCAAAAGCATATATTTTAATTAGGAACTATCTACCTTTAAAGGGTATTAACTAAGACACAAAGTAAAAAGATAGACTAAAGAACTAGATTATTTTTATCTCCAGACAAACTTACAAGACTATAGTGGTTGTGGAAAAGGTTTGTTTAAAGGTTGCCATAACAGCTTCTATTCTTTTTTTTTTACACTAAAGGATACCAAGATTAAAATACTAAAGCATAGCAAAAGAGTCTATGCATGGAGTCTCTCACGGCTCTCTACGCGGGGAGTCGCAAGTTACGCAGAGAAGAGAGGAAAGGAACTTCGTATACTCCCTCTTACTGTATCCCAACTCAGTCGAGCTAATTCGAGCCACTCATTATAATAAATCAATAACACAATCAAAATAAAAAATAATAATAAACACTAAAATTCATAACATCATAAATCAAATTACAGCTAATGAAATATAATATATACAGCCACATGTGGCATAACTATTTTCTCTCTTCATATATTGGAGTTTTAGAGTTACTACAGTCATCCAAGTGCCTATTTGAGTGTTAGACGGATATAGTGTATCAAAGATACGTAATAACATTATATCGATCATCTGATATTTTTAATGATAAACTTCATCCTTTTCAAAGGGTAATAATGTCTATATTGAGAAATATATATATATATTATATATACATATTAATATAATATATATCATATAGTATATATATATCATATATCTATATAGTTATAAGTGGGATTACGGACTGTAAGACTATATTCATATAAGGTGATTTCATCTGTGACAGAATAACCTTTTTTTTTTTTTCCACTGTGAAGTAGATAATATAAAACTTTTGAGATATATATGCATGGTGAGAATATCGAGTAGCTCGCGGCCGGAGCTATTTATAGTCACTATCCAATTGAGGAGAACTGTAGGCTCAATATCTGTCACAGCTAGATGCAGTATACTCCTCACTATTTGATGGGCGTATTCTACTTGAGAGGTTTCAAATGACAGTAGTGATCATCGATTTTTAATAAAATCTTATATTAAGTTATGGCAGACCGCGTTCGAATAATCCTTATAACATATTAATATAATATATATATGAGGGTGTAACATATAGAATATATATATTTTTCAATATAAATAGAATATAGTTACACCAATAAACACAGTGCAAGGTGCGAGTAGTTCTGAACAAATCTTTGATTACTGGAGCAACCATAATATATGACACAAAGATATATAATAAGGATTAATGAAGGAAAATATGGAAGATTGTATGATCACACTAATAGTATCTGAGTACAAGACAATAAATTAATTTATGATAAAATATGTTCTCTATTATAGAGTTAATAATCAAGATCAAGCTACTTAAAGTTCTCCAAAATTCAATATAAAATATCAGTATATAAACATGGTCGGAATATAAAAATATACCTTTTACTTAGTGAAGATATATTCCTATTTCCGTCATCCTAATAATATTATAGATAGAATGTGAGTAGAACATTATTTTATGTAAAAATATAGATATTATTAATATATTATTAAATATATTATATTAATGAAAATACAACATAAAACATGAAGGCAGTGAGATTAAGCGATTACTCGTGATTAATATTCACTAGTGAGAAAAAAGTGAGTTTTACTTATTATTATAGTCTTATCAAATAGAGCTACATGAGTACTAATCTTTCATATCAAGGTATTTATAATCCTCCATTAACTGTAATAAAGATCTCAAAGAGCTGACCTTAAAGTTCATCTACCAAATAATACATATAATAACCAGATAAAAATGGTTACGTGATTAAATATAATAAATTATCTCTTTTAATTGGAGATAGATTCTATTTAGTATTATATATAATAATCAGTGAGACTAACCAATGATGCTTTAGGCAGCTGCGCCATAACCTTTTTTTGAAAGTAGCGCACGTAGACGCTATGTCGCCATCTATTATGACCTTTTTGAGAGTCTATCGAAAACCGTTACGTAGCGTTCCACAGTACGACGCATGATGCGCCTAATAGTTATGTATCTAATTCTATGCCGCGCTATTGTTCACTTTCCGGTATAGAGCATAGATCTTATCTTCTTTTTGCATCGCTTTGCGAACGAGATATTAGCGCACATAGCCGAGTGTTCCTCGAATTGTTGACCCTCAAAATATATTTTCTCTCATCATATTGCCAATATAGTACCACGAAATAATAAAGTTGCGGTGCATATAAATAATATTAAATGCCTATGCTATTATAGATAGAGTACACTGAAAAAAATTTTTATTTTCAAGTGCTGCATAATTTGTAAATGTAAAGTACGAGACTGGGAACCATCTTCTTTTGAAAATAGCATTAGCACGCCCTTCAATATATTCTCTTCCTCACTATTAATGATACCTTGTGATAGCTCCATGTTTTCAACTATACCCAGGAGGTATACACAGGCACGACAGCACTGAGTAATCGAGAGTTGTTATTACACCAGAAAATGGTGTCACTCTCACGGTCTTAAAAGACCAAAATAGCTCGCCCAATTAAATTTTATTGTTGTATAGATTCTCATCGAGCACGTCACATGGCATCACACAGAGGAATATATACATCAAACTCTCAATTTAGTCCCACCAACTATATAATATCAATTACTTGGAGGTAGCTAGATGGGTCAAGTGGATGCCGTAGTATAATAAATACTATTGCGCGGGGTAATGATTTCGTAGCATAGATATACGTAATGGCTCACGCACGCAGGTACTAAAAATCTCTCTCTCTCTCTTAATAATTATCATATATATAATATATATAATATATATATATATATAATTATAATAGATTAATATATAATATATTATATATATCATATATCAATATCATAATATATAATATCATAATATATATCAATATATATATTATATATATAAGTTATTATATAATATATATATATAGTATAATATATATCATTATATTAAATTTATATCTATAAGGCGTTTGACAATACTAAGCTTGGGCGAACGGTAATTCTCTACTATCTCTAACTGTGATTTATAATATATATTCAGCTATGATATAAGTATACTATATATATATAATAATATCATATAATATATATCATTATATATAATAATAAATAGTTTAAACACTGGTTTTTTATAGACATGTATTAACAAGTTTGTATGTCCACACAGCTTCTAAGTTTCTAAACTTTTTAAGGGTAACATAAAAATATAATATAAATTACATATATATGTATAAATATAAATAATTATAATATAGGCCTATGTTCACTAGGCGCGGCTTAATAGTTGCAAGAGATGAAAATGAGCCTGTGTGGACGCTGACCTTTTGACTTATAGTCCCGCCTTTTTAAAACAATTGTTGCGTATATAATACCTATCGCCTTATTGGCTGACTGTACTATCTATATTTGCATAGATGTAGAGCTCCATTCATGGCTCACTAGGCTGCATTATCTCGTGGCCGCATAAATGGTCCATAATGCTCTTATTCATTGTTGTTCCCGTTTAAAGATATTATATATACAAATTTACATATATATATATTAATATACTCAAGGATTAAGGATAATGCCTAGCAATAGCATGAATTTGGTGACGGATTCTCTCTCGTAAACTGTTCTATCCTACATATATATTATATATATATATAATATATATATATTTATATATATATGATAGTATATATATATATATATATATATATATATATATATATATATATATATTATATCATTCATATATATTAATATACATATTTGATATATATATATATATATATATATATATATATAATATATATCATATATATCAATATGAATATATATATTAATATATATATCATATTATATATAATATATATTAATTCATAATCATCTAATATAGGGAGGGTGAGTATTAGGCTCAATAATATCAGATTATTGGTGTTGAAGTTTTTAGTATCACTATATTAACCCTATTCACTATCCTATATATAATATATATATATATACAACGAATTCTCTTCTCAGTCCCCCCTTACTTATTAAATTAAAATAATGTCAAGAGTAAAATTCATTATGATGTATATATCACCAAAGTCTCTAATGCAGTTAAGTCTTTATGCAAAACGGCTAACAGCCGTCGGAGCGAGTGTCTACACGGGAACGAGCGCCATTCTTCGACGACTCTGGATCGGGAAATACCGCGAGGCGGTAGAAACGACGCGCGGTATATGAACAGCGGCCGGGTTTTCGCACCTCGGCGGGTTGCCTGAGTGAGAGGTCACGACACCATAAAAGGGTGCTAAAGCCCCTAAAGGAAGTCCAGAAAACTTACCTGGGCAAATGTGACCCATGGTCGAAAAAATTAGAGTGGGGTACGTACAACGGTTGCTGACCAACCGTTTGCGCAACCCTTCTTCGAAGGGTGAACAGAGCGTTAGGGGTTGCCAAAACATTACCTCTGCCAAAAATACGGTGGCCCGATTGTTTGTCCTTCGCTCGTCACTTACAGGAGGGTTTTTTCGGTGGGTGGGTTTTTCGGGGGTGGGGGTTCGGTGGTGGTGGTTTTTTTTTTTTTTTTTTTTTCTTTTTTTTATTTTTTTTTTTTTTTTTTTTTCGGTGGTGGGTTTTTCGGTGGGTGGGTTTTCGGTGGGTTTTCTTTCTTTTTGTTAATCCCCTTCCTACTACTGATACCAACGCAGGACAACATGATTCCACGAAATATTTCTTTTAAAACTTTTTTTTAATAAATTGTACTGCACATTAAGGAATGATTTTTGATTGACTTTCGATCAGATTTTTCATCCCATCAACCAAACTCGTATTATTACAGTACATTAAAAATAAAAATATTTTTGCTGCCCTACCGGAGGGCATGAAATTACTCATTTTCACATGCCATGCGCCACTTGTTTTTTTTTGACACTTTAGAACGATTGGTAATAAAAAAAAAAGGACAATATAAGATCCCATAATATATATATAATATATATTATTATATATATGATATCATAGTATCCATATCATAAATATATATTATATATACATATAGGTTATATTATATATATATATATATATATATATATATATATAGCTATATTACTTATATCATCTACTATCTATCTCATCTTCTATCTATC
>JABUQX010047069.1:0-5000 GCA_015478945.1 Trachelipus rathkii
CGGTATAACTCAGTTTCCAATACTCAGTTGGTGTTTTAACCGTTTTCCTGTTTATATTAACACTTTCTGCCGTTTTCATTAACGCTTTAATATATATATATATATATATATATATATATATATATATATATATATCATATGCCTATATATATATATATATATATATATATATATATACCCTCTTTCTCTATATAAATCGACTCTTAACAGACACTAACAATTAGCTCTATACGGTAGAGAAATACCACTGAGCGATTCTGACGAAACCGCAATAATCAAATATTAATCGGTGAATCACGGGACATTCAATTAAAGTTAAGTGAACAACGATCCGAGCATTAATAATTCTTATCTCATCATGATAGATTGGAAGAACTTTATTCGTAGCGTCCCAAAGGGACATGTTAGGAGAAATTCGGCCAACCGATAATGCAACATCACAGCTAAAGGTACAACTTGGAAGGCTCAGGCGAGATTAATTGACTATTTGTGAGGAAGGTGTGATCAATTTTGAGTCGAGTCAAGAGCAACTTCCTATACAAAATTTCTGACTGAAGTTTTAAAATCTTGATTAAATAGCGCGTTGTAGAGTTTACTGAAGCAAAAATAGTGGATAAATACTCTCTTCCTGAAAACCTCATCGCAACGTTGTTCGATGATAGGTATACTAACGGAGGAGAATTCTCTCGAGGCGTTGAACATAACCCTTTGCCTCACCTCTTCCAAGCTAGCTACCTTTACAGAGTACCATCGAAAAACGCCTGTTGCAGCACGGAGACCCTCATTCTGCACCGGGTATAGCAATTTCAACAATCGGTAGGCTTTTAAGACGAGTTTTTCTAAATCAAATTTCGAACGAATTCTAGACACAAAAGAGCTGAAGTGGTGTTTTGACGTTAACACCCCCCCGCCCCCCTACCATATAGAGAAAAGATGATATAAGATATCCAATAGTAGCCTACAAGCTGTCCTTTAAATACTAATCTTGAAAGAACGCTGTTCATTACTTTTGCAAAGGCAATCCACAAGAAACTTATTGAGGCTACTTTCAGGACAGAACCGTTCAATGGTATGGGGTGTCATTCCCCAAATTCCCAGTTCCCTCCCAGATGAAAGAGGATTGCAATTGTCTTTAATGTTGAGAAAAGGAAACTTTCACTTTGTTAAGTCACAGCCACATTGATTAATGTTCCATTGTTTTTGCTCTAAATATGAGATCTTTATAAACCAGTGAAAGCACAAAATCATCTAGACTACCATACACACACACACACACACACACACACATATATATATATATATATAAAATAAATATCTCTCTTTCTATTATATATAGAGATATATTTTGAATATATATATTTTTATATATATATATATATATATATATATATATATATATATATATATATATATATATAATATATATATGTATAGGAACTCCTCCTTTAAAGGGTAGTTAACCGATATATCGAACGAACGATGTAATCGATTTTTCCGATTATTTCAAGGCAAGAGTTGATTCTTTGGGTTTGCCTTATCGGTTTTTACTACTGAAGGAATACCAGACAAATCGTAAAGATGAAGGAATCAGCGGTCTCTAAACATCAACAGGACGACAGGGACTTCGTCCCCCATACCATCCCTCAAATCAACTAAACCCCCATAACTCAAAATCAAAAGAAAATTATAAATAACATATACAAAATTAACCGCTGATAAACAACTTGTGGGAAACTCAGGTATCTTTCTATTGGGTTTAGCTAACACGTCCCCATGCGAGGATACCTACAACTTCAGGTGCGATATTCGATATCTTGATACTTTATGTAACTTCCTTTATAGGATAAGTGCCTATATATATATATATATACTCTTTCTCATGTTTATATATATATATATCTCTCTTATATATATTTTTGGAACTTTCCCTTTAAAAGGATGTTAACCGATATATGAACGAAGCGATGTAATCGATTTTTAATTACGCTAAGGCAACAAAGTGGTGTTGACAAAAAGTTTTTTTCTTTTTTACTAAAGGAATACCCCAAGATTAAAATGCCAGAATGCAAAGGTCGGTCTCTCGGCACTCAGTTTTCGGGCTCTTCGTTCAACTCTTCTACTCTATTACACAAATCGCTCTGAGCACTGTCCATGCGAGGGCTATGTAGACAAAGAATTCCCTCAAAGTTTAAGATATATTAAATTCAACATGTGGCAACTTTTTCTCTCTATTGGAGTTTAAGTTAACACGTCACAGTGCATGGCTAGACGATTAGTGTTCAGCGATATTTCGAAATCTGTCTTTGTATTTATACTTTTTATCCTTTTAAAGGGAAGGGTGCTTATATACTCTACTTTATATATATATATATATATATATATATATACTGCCATGACATATATATATATACTATATACTATATATATATATATATATATCTCTACTCTATATATATAGGTGAAATCCAGTTTAAAACCCACAAATATCCGAGCGTTGGTGCTTGTACATCTAGTCGCCGACGAAACAATTTTGGCAACAAGTTAACACAAAAACATTATATATATGCGCCTGCCTCTTATATACCTGCTCATATATCTCTTTATACTCCTTACTCTGCCTCGCACCTCTTTCTCATCTCTACTGTTCTCTAACTATATATATAACAACATAATATATATATATCTCATATATTGCCGCTACAGTGAAAAATAAACGCAGTGAGCGACGGATCTGCTAACCGATCAAATAGGTTCGAATCTAGGTTCGGATCTAGGTGAAGTACACAAGAAGTTCCCCTCCTTGAATAGAGCTATGTCCGTGAGGTGTGAGCTTTTCTAAAAATCTAGATCAAAATACAAGTGAAATCTATATATATATATATATATATATATATATATATATATATATATATATATATATATATATATATATATATATATATATATATATAATATTTAATTAAATTTGTTATGTTAGGTTGGTTTAGTGAGTTATATAGGTTAGGTTAAGTTAAGTTGGGTTAGGTTAGGTTGGGTTAAAGTTGGGTTAGGTTAGGTTAGGATAAGTTAAGTTAGGGTTAGGTTGAGTTAGGTAGTTTAGGATGGGAGGTTAGGTTAGGTTAGGTTAGGTTATATATATATATATATATATATATATATATATATATATATATATATATATATATATATATATATATATATATATATATATACTATACCTCTCATCTTACTTCCGAAACATAAAATATATACATAAATATGAACATTTTCATTCCATAACATGTATTTTAAAATAAAACAGAACATATCTCAACGCTCGCAGAATTGACACTGATTTATCTCAGTAGCGCAAAATAAAAATCCCGTGCATTAACATTGCCAGACGTACGTTTTCCAATAAACTTTAATTATTTATTTAATAATTAAATCAAATTTTTATAAATTGAAAATAAGTTTTTCTTATTCAATACATAAAAATGTATATTTTTGTTTAAATAAAATTATACTAAAACTTTTTTGAAAACTTATTTTCCACCATATATACCTCATATACCTCTCTCTGCTCTAATATACACTATATATACTATCTCACTGTATACCTCTCATACTATATAAGTATATATATATATAATATATATAATATATATATATATATATATATATATATATATATATATATATATATATATATATATATATATATATCTCTCTATAATATATATATATATATATATATATATAATATATATAGTCATTGGGCCAAGCAAATTTTTCCCAATAAAGTAGACATTTTATTGCGACTATCTTTTCATCACATTTCTGCATTTCCGACATTTTTTCTCATGTTCTTTCTTTCATTATAGCATTTTTTTCAATATATCATGTAAGTTGTGCTAAATCCTCAGGTACACGCTTTTATAGGTACCAAGTGGTCGACAGGGAAAATGATTGACAAACTAAATGATCCGACATTTGTTAAAAAAAAAAAAATATGGTTTTTTAGGTTCCCCTAACGAATCAACAAAAAATTAACCCTAACCTAACTAACCTAATGGAGCCTAGCTAAACTGGCAGCTATTCTTCACTTTCAAAGAATCTGTAAAACTAACCTTCAACACAACCCAACCTAACCAAACCTAACCTAACCTGCCACCCTATTCTCTTAACTATTTAAACGATTCAACTAACTAACTGCCTAACCTAACCTAACCTAGCGTAACCTAAAATAACCTAACCTAACCTTACCTAAGCTAATCTAACCTAACCTAACCTAGCGTAACCTAACCTAGCTAACTAACTAACCTAACTAAACGCAGCTCCTAACTATTACCCTAACTAACTAACACCTGGGGCGGGCTGTACAGAACTTTTTTTTGATGTCGTGTCGACCATTTGACCTGTCTACCATTTTCGCTGTCGTCCATTTGGGCTAGTCCGTCCCCACTTTTATTGGAAAAGCTGGAGCCGCATTATTTTTATTTTGGGAGTCAAGGAGGTCGGGTGGTGGTGATGGAGGTCGATGTGAGGCGAGGGGGTCGATATGAGGGGGTCGATGAAACCATATCAAGGGGGAAATATTGTTTTCGTCATGAAAAATATTTTTATATTTCCTAAATTGTGAAGTGAAAAAACAAAGAAGTCTGGAACCGGAGACCAAGTCTGAACCAGGGTTCGTCGAGCACCGGAATTTTACGCACTGCACCGCACCGCACCGCACCGGGACATTGAAATTGTACGTGCCTCACCGCACCGCACCGCACCGCACAGCAACAAAATGAGTGCGCGATGCGCCATCAAGTCTACTAGGAACCATCAGATAATTGTATCGTAGCTTTCATTTAAAAATTTTATATACTGTATATATATATATATATATATCTCTCTCCTCTCATATATATATCTCCCTCATATATATATATATATATACAAAGGTGAGCACCGTTAATGAGGAAAGTTAACGTCGTTAATTTTTAATCGTTAACAAAAAAGTTAACGACGTT
>JABUQX010047069.1:10000-27809 GCA_015478945.1 Trachelipus rathkii
ATATATATATATATATATACTCTATATATACCACTAATATATGTATATATATATATAATAACTTAATATATATGTATATATATATATATATGTATATATACTTTTATATATATATATATATATATATATATATAGGCCAGCCTCCTGAAAGCATCATGCATGTCTCAAGAAACTTCACAACCAGCTACAGGAAAAGGAATACATTTTTTGGAATCCTAGTAAAATTTCACATAGTATTATTATTATAAAAAAATTAAAATTCTCGAAAACTATATCTTCTGGGAAAAAAGTACATTTTGGAATCAACAGCAAGAAATTTTTAGTTTGAGGAAAATGTAAAAAAAATTAAATATAGTGGATGGCTTTTATTTGGGGAGGCAGGACATAGGCCTTAATATAATATAATATATATACCTCATATATATATCTCATATATATATATATATATATATATATATATATATATATATACTATATATATATATATATATATATATATATATATATATATATATATATACTATATATATATATATATATACTATTATTTTTAAACCTGCCATATGGGGCTCAGGCCGACGGAACACAGGGGGACGTTTTCCATGCCAGTAGGGGGCAGGAGGAACCCCCGCGACGCAAATAAAGTCCTGCCCCGTAGTTCCCAGAGGCCGGGAGCTGGCTCCTGCCATCAATTTTGAGGTATACATAGGGTATTCTTTAGTTTTAAAAAATTACAGAAAGTCCTATTTATTTTAACAGTAACTTGTATAAAAAGTCTCTAATGGGCTTTCTACCATGACCACTATAATTATAAACAATAACTTTTTTTTTCTGTTTATTTTTCTAACATTTCCCGCATTTTATCCTATTTTCCCACCATTCCATAATTAATTCCATACCAACTGTGTAATTTTGAATATATTTATTTATTTTTATTTATTTTTGTTTCCGCACTAAAATTGTATAACATTCCAACATGTGTGTTTTCTTTTCCGGTATCTGTTGTGGTTTTTGAGATATGGATTATTGGCTTTTCTAGGAATGCTGTTATAATACTATACATATACCTGCATATATATCATACACGCACCCCACCGATATATATACCTACATATATACTCTCCATATATATATACATATGTATATCTCTCTCTCTCTCTCTCTCTCTCTCTCTATATATATATATATATATATATATATATATATATATATATATATATCAGGGGCGTATATATATAGTGGATGTGGGGGATAGCCATACCATATTTTTAGGTTTGGAAAAATGGAATATAGAGTCTCCGAATTTATTACAATTCTTTAAATTTAAAAAAGAAATATTTTGCATCATAAATTAAAGAAAAAATAATATACAATAATAATAATATAATAATATTGAATTCATTAAAGAATTCTCGCTCCTACTCTGATCTTAATAGTAAAATTCTTTACCCCACGCGGACGAATGACATCATTTCCTACGTCAACTTATAATGGAGCGGGCTAGTCTGTCCTACCTATAATAATCGATATATGAAATCTTTCGTTCTCGATCTTCCCGTAAATATGTACGATATGTTATATCGATCGTTTCTATAATGTGGCTTGTGGCAGTTTCTTTGAAATTTTTGTATCGAATGTTTGATTGTTCTGATATTGAATATTAATTTATATAACTTATTTAAGTGGTTATTTACCTTCTCTGCATAAAATAAGTGAAATAATGCATAATGGAGAAAGTGTAGATTTTATATTAAGAAAAAACGCTTTAAAACATCTTTAAAAATTTATAAAATGATAGGCCTAAAAAATTACTCAATTGGAATGTGATTTAAAATTAAGTGTTTGGTAATAAACAAACTTTTCATACAAATAAATAATACGTATTATAATTAATAAAATATGTTTTCGAATAAATATTTAGCTATATATATATATATATATAACTAATAATATATATATATATATATATATATATAATATATATATATATATCTCTATATATATATATATATATATATATATATATATATATATATATATATATATATCTATATATATAAACTCATAACCTACCCCAAAATTAATATTCTTCCGGTGCGCCACTGATATAATATATATATATATATATATATATTATATATATATATATATATATGTTTATATATATTTGTATCTTCCGTATATAACATATATACATATATATATATATATATATATATATATATATATATATATATATATATATATTAGGTTACTAACTACACTAGTGCGGTGCGGTGCGGTGCGGTGCGGTGCGGTGCGGTGCGGTGCGGTGCGGTGTGGTGCGGTGCGCAGTGAGACATAATTTCAGCCTCCCAGTGTGTTGCGTTTTTCAGGGCTGTGCGGAAAAAATAATTTTTGGTGCTGTGCGTTGCGAAAAAAAATAACTATTGGTGCGGTGCGATGCGATGCGGTACGCACAATTCTGATGCTCTGCCAACCCTAATATACAGTTTCATCTTTAATGTTTCTAATAATTGGACATTGATACTTTATTCTTAATTAAAAACAATGAGTCATAAATTTCAATGGGAACTCTCAAATAATAATAATAATAATAATAATAATAATAATAATAATAATAATAATAATAATAATAATAATAATAATAATAATAATAATAATAATAATAATAATAATAATAATAATAATAATAATAATAATAATAATAATAATAATAAAAATTTCAGGAAATATTGACCTAAAAGAGATCTGATACCTGGACAGAAAAACGTAATTTCTCAACCACTTGAAACCCCCTGAGAAAGTATATCTTCCTCTCTTGCGTATTAAACTTGTCTTAATGAAAAATTTTGTCAGGGTAATAGATAAAAACGGTTAAGGATTTCTATTTTTAAAGTACTCTAAATTTCTTTAATGAAAAATTTTGTCAGGGTAATAGATAAAAACGGTTAAGGATTTCTATTTTTAAAGTATAAATTCCCCAGGATCAGTGACGAAAAAATAAAAGAGGGCATATTTGTTAGCCCACAAATACGTGAGCTAATTAAAGACCAAGACTTCGAAAAAAAAGTTTAAATGTTGTTGAGGAAGTCGCATGAGAGTCTTTTAAGAAAGTTGTGATGGGATTTCTTTGGAATATGAAAGTTGACAACTATAAACAATTAGTTTCAGAACTTCTTGAAAATTATAGTGCTGGGATGTAATATGTCCATGAAAATTCACTTCTTAGATTCATTCTTAGACTTCTTTCCAGAAAATCTTGGCAACGTAAGCGACGAACACGGTGAACGTTTCCACCAAGAAATGTTAGTAATGGAAACACGCTATCAAGGAAATGGAATCCAAATACTCTCGCCGACTATTGCTGGACATTAAAAAGAGATGTTCCTCAAGCAAAGTACAGAAGAAAATCATTAAAAACTACATTTTGATTCAGATTAATACAAGTAAGTATATGAAGTAAAATATAATAATATATTACAGGCAGGGCTGTGGAGACTGAGCCTGGAGCCGGAGCCGGAGCCGAAGCCGGAACCGGAGCCGCAGCCGCAAGGTCTTGGGTGGAGGTCTGGTGATGACATCTTTCTATGATCCCATTTGAAGCCGGATGAAAGCTGGTGGTCCTGATGTGCTCAGAACCCAGGAGCCGCATCAAATCTCTCCAAAGAAAAGATTCAAATTGTCTACCTTGATCCGTAGTCACACACTCCATAGTAAGCTGGTAGCGTCTCGAATATCGTAGCAATCATCCCAGTGAGTTCATATAATGCTTATATGCTTTTGACTTCGTGTCAGTGGCCAGTTTGAGATGGAATGGCTTCCGTCTCAGCCGTGTGAAGCGATCTAATTCTAATGTTAGGATTAATATTGATGCTTCTCATCAAGACAGGATGCGAGAGCAGGTGACCAATCACATTATGTCGAATGTACTTCTCATAAACGTTTCTCCTAGGGAGTATACTACCCCCGAGATGGGTGCAACATACATACGTTGCATGTCGTGTTGCAGCCTTAGTAAAGCTATAACATGAAGTCGGCAGGTCGTTCACGTTACGCGACATCAAGTATTTAACGACTGGGTCTCATAAGAGCGCCGCAACCTCAGCTCGTCATTGCCAGAGGATCCGCCACCACACTATCTGAGGGCCTGAGAGAGTAGAGTAAACCCAACGCAAGAAAATCACCAGTTGGTGCGAGCATTAGCGCTACGCGATGTGAAACCGTAAATGGACGCACGGAGCAACGAGTGTTCGCTGCATCAGTAACCGTGTGACATGAGGAGTGTTTGCCTTCTTTACTCACCCGCTCGTGCAGAAAGAGGAATTCTTAAGCCACACCTTGAGTTGCAGATAAGAGTCCTGGGGAAGAGAGGGTTCTTCTGATGACTATGCAGTGGCCATGTCTTCGTAGTTGATGCTGGGGAGTGAAGATATAGAGGTAATCTCGATGCGTGAAAGTGCATAAGCCGTAAGATTATCCGTACCTTGGACGTGACGGATTCTGTCGTAAATTGCGAAACATATTCCAAATGACGAGCTTCTGTCGGCGAGTGTCGTTTATTTTGAGATGCCATGAAGAAGGTGATCGGCATGTGATCTTTGAGAATGTGAAATTCCCGGCCTTCCAGAAAGTATCTGAAGTGTTTGACTGTCAGGTAGATTGTCAGCAGTTCTGTGCCGAAGGCGCTGTAGCGGGTTTTCAGCAGGCTGTAGCTTCTTCGAGAAGAAGGCAAGAGGAGACCAAGAACCATTCAGGTGTTGCTGCAGGACGCCTCCGCTCGCAAAATTGGAGGCATCAACCTTAAGGCGAGTTGATGCAGAGTCCTGTCGGTGGACAAGGAGAGTGTCGTCCGCGAGTGCGTCTTTTGCAGAAGTGAAAGCAATACGATCTTCTTCCGTCCACTCTACCTTGACAGAAACCCTCTTTTCTTTGGGCGGAGTTCTGTGAGAGGCCCGAAGGAGAGCAGATGCTGCAGGTAGAAAGCGATCGGAGTAGTCCAGCTTCCCAAAAAACTGCTACAGTTGCTTCTGCGTATCAGGTAAAGGAAAAGCACGAATGGCGGCAACACGCTCCTAGACGGGCGAACACCTTCAGAAGAGAATGTGGCCAAGATACGTGAGAGGAAGGTACACCGAAAAGGAACTTCTCCTGCTCAGAGGATAGCCGATTCGCTAGTCTTGGAGAAGAGAGCAGAAGGTGCTCCTTGCGTTCCTCTTCGGAAGCTGGAAGCTATAAGCAGGTCGTCGATGTATGCCCAACAAAAGGGTAGCCCTCGCAAGACAGTGTCAAATGAACGGCTGAAAGTTTGAGCAGCATTCGAAAACCGAAAGGGGTTCTTCGAGAACTCAAAAAAGTTCGAAGGTAATCACGGCAGTGCTGTGAACATCCTCCGGCGCTCTACAGGGGATCTGATGAATAAGCGCGGACCAGAATCGATTTTGAAAAAAGATTTTGTGTCACCGCTGAGTAGGACTTAAAATACTACCTGTTAGGCAAGGAGATAGCGCCATTAGACAGCGATCCGCGTGAGCAGCCCCTAAAATCTCCACGGGGCTTCAATCCCCAGTGGTAAGTTTTAGGACACCAGGTGGATGCGGGACCCTCATGATCATAATTGGGCGACGCATTCCCAGCTCAGCGGGTTTTCACCAGCACAGAGCAATATTCCCCGTTATCCGTAGAAGCAAATAGTTAGGAACGCCTGGTGTACCTGCTATGACATGAGTCTTCTACGTTGCCGGGTGGAGCGGTATCTTTGATGCTACTGGGGGGACAAGCACAGTAGCTCAGCGAGGGTTCCGCACAGTGTGTGTAATGATATTGCTATATAGTCTCTCTTCTTCGTACAGGCAGAGAGAGGAATGGGGAATAAGAAAATGTGTTCAGTGGAGTGATATATGCCTGAGAGAGTGTTTCCCTATCATTGTCAGGAAGGAGAGTATGGTTTCTTATAGCTAGGTATGCATTTATGTAGTATATCTATCGTTTCGCCTATTAATACACATCCACTTTCCCACCAAGTCGTGTGTGTTGATCTCTCACCTCCAGTAGACATCTGCGCCAATCGGTATCACATCTCGTCCGACAACTGATTGAGTTAACTGCCTTTCCTAGAGACATTCGAATATATATGCCATTTCCTGACAACCTTTCTTAGTGAATATGCGTTACGACGGGTGAATGAAAAGTCACCGTACCAGCTACTCTAATGTGTGACTCCATTCCACATCCCGCTTACGACGCGCACATGTGGGAGGAAGGGTTGAGTGACAGTTACCCTTTGGGAATGATACCAGCACTCATTGGGTATATATGGAGGACACAGAGGAGTCTCAAGCCCCTGGTAACTACCATAAGCCCGTATTGACTGCTCACTATTGGGGAACTGGTTCGTACTAACACGCCGAAGTTGCTCGCCTTCAAGTTCCAATGTGCAGCAGTGTTCTCGTACCTCGTGTCACTCTTGCCAATGTGTGGTTTGGCTCTTAGCAGTCACCCTCCTCCACGTGCTAAGACTGCACGAGCTATACCACATTGCCTCCGGGGATGTTCCAGGAACGCGCTGTAGCTTGACTATGCTAATCCTCTACCCACATGCTCCAGGGGTACTCTTCATTTAGCACGCCAAGATACTTTGATACGACATCCTTTTGCACAATAGCTCTTAGCCTCGCAACTTTTTCGCCCGTCGTGCTGTTTTTATATTTTCTAGCGTTAGTTCATGCCCACTACTCATGACCATTCCCATTCTCAACATTTCTACATCCCACTTCCACTTGTACTGTACTGACTTTTGTCACTGAAATAGGAAACAGATACACAATAGTGCACATCATAATTGACACTACCCACGGTGTGGACGCAGTGTGCGAGGCTAGGTCAGTCGCGTGTATGTGGCGTCGACGATCGTCGTTAACCCACTTCCTCACTACGCGCACATCCTTCATATCACATTCCTTCCACGCGTGACTCCCTCGGTACGAGCGCGTACCTTATATTGCCCCTCCAGCTTTTCAGCGCGTGGGTGGCATATACTTGAGAGAGTATGAGTTCTGTCGTGAATCTGGATTAGATTCGCGTATTCTACGACGCTATTTCGACGTGCTAGCAGGCAGATAGCCGAAAGTTCGTACCGTTGGGTTAGCCCTGAACCACGGTGTTAGAGACGTTGATATCAGAATGATGAGCGTAGTAAAGTAATAATACATTGTGCGAAACATCATCCTACACTACCTAACGTTGAGAGCACTCGGTTGCTACACACTCCTCCGAATTTGAAACTACCTGCGATTCAAATCTCTGTGTATCTAAAGTAACATGGCCCGCATGGGAACAAATGGCCTCGAATCAGTCATGTGCCTCACACTAATGCACCTTTGAACTTGTCGGAAGGACATACTTTCCCCGAGACTAGTCAAAGCCAATCATAAAGTAACAGCTCTGAGTACAGGTGAGTCAGATCTCCCATACCTACTCCATCACCTTAACCCACGTACTACTCCAATAGTAGATCATACATTGGACTCCGCTCCCCCCCCTAAAAGACCCCCTTTTCCCTTGCCTTTCTTTCGGCTTTTTGTCGTCTTTTTACCGCTCGTCACCCCTCCGTCCTGTCATCACATTTGCATACCCCTTCCTTTATTAACTTAATTAATTCTTTATTCTTTCATTAATTATTCTTTAATGCATATTTAATTATTCTTATATTATTATTAATTCTTCTTCTTATTATTTAGTAGTAGTTTTAATTATTATTATTACAATAAAAATTATTAAAGAATTTTACTGAATATTCTATTCTTAATTATTATAAGATTCGTATTTTTCATATTCTTCATATTACATATTATTAAATTATTATTATTCTTAATTATTATCATTTATTATTATTGATTTATTATTATTATTATTATTATTATATTTTATATTATTATTAGGGATGTCGATACAGAAAAGAGGCCGATACCGATATCGATACCGATACTTTATTTTTTTTAGGTGCGATCCGATACCGATACTTAAATTAATATAATAAATCCACAGTAATAAGATAGAACATTTGTGTACTGCTAGGCAATCAGGATTGCATTCCCTTGACAAACAATACTTAGTCATTTTATATTTTCATATTTGTACCCGCCAGTATAATTTATTTTATAAATAATTAATTGAACTTTTCAAAGAAACAAAAATTGCAAATATAATATTAATAACTTTTTATGTTTTGTGTTTTATTTAAAATATATTAATTGCAATTTTCAGTAAGTATTAACAAAGTATTTTAGCTACTAGCTTTTATGTTTATACATGATTACAATTTACAGAAGATTCTTTAACTAGCTACAATATAATGAATAAAAATAATGAAAGAAGAGAACCTCAATTAATCAGCCGAAAAGATAAAATAAAAAACGCTATTGCTCAAACATGACATAATAAAATAACTTCATTTTAAATAATAATAATTCAAACTCAAAATTCAAAATTCAACAATTGTTGTGCAAAAACATTAGCTTTCACTAGTATCTGGTGAGAGACTGTTTCTTTTTTGGTGTTTACATTCCCACCTAACCTACACTATAAATCGCTCTCCCTCGACTGATGAAGGAGGTGCTGATATTATTTGCCTGCAGCACTGATAATAATGGAAACTTTGGCCCATTTTCATGCAACGGCATGAAAGGTTCTCTTCTGTAGTCAGCATCTCATGTTTTCGTAGAGCTCATCTCCTCTTTCACATTTTGCAATACGGTTTTTTGCTCTTGCATGATGTCTGTTTAGTTTTTACGATGAGGTTCCTGGTGTGATTTCTTTGAAGGTGCATGATGTCAATGCAATTTCTGCCATGAACTTTTCAAAGTCTAAATGTCAAACCTCTTCATCTTCAAGTAGGTTTATTGGCTGAAAAGCACATGTCATGATCAGTGCGTGTTGCCCAGGGGTTGCGATAGGCAACTTCCACTTTTTCTGACATCTTTTTTTTTTTTTGTCAAAGCGAGCAGCTCCTCGGTTATGCTATTTTAATGCATTCTAGAGTGGTGTACGTCGGAGGTGCCATTACTTGTTAAAATTTTCTCTCTTAGGGACATTATTAGAACTTTTATTTTTATTTTTTTTACTGTTGTCACGCCGTCACGGCAGAACCATTCAGGAGTGGGTGTTTGAACGCCTCACAACTCTACGAAATTAAGCAGATGACACAGACGCAGGCTTTAAGTGAGGGATTAAATGAGTGGAACCAGATTGATGGAAGAGAATTCCAAGAAACAGAGGTGGCATGGGAAAGAAAGAGCACCAAGCGATGCTAGTCGAAGTTACTAACCATAACACAAAACTCATGTTGCCAACACAGCCCGCCTTTGTGCTACGAGGGTGTTCGTAAAGGTGGTGTAGCGAGTGGATAGTTCCCTTCGGCACTTGCTTACGTACTATATAAAAGGGATAAAGCCACTGCGCCGCAATATAAGGTCAAGTGGAACTAGAAGTAAGGAAGTTTATAAGTCTTTTGGTCTTTGACTCGACCTATCCAAAAGCCGGATGAAACCAGAGCCCTCGCACCCACAGATATGAGAGCCGTAACTCCATAAAGGGCGGATGAGACCTTGTATGGTGGAGTAACTGAGAAGAGGAAAAAAAGTTCGCAGTCTAACAGAACTCCAAGTTTCTTTTGAGACCGCTCTAGCAACCACTAAGATTTGAGGTTTTAAATCACATTTTTTTTTGTTATGCTAAGGCCAAGGATGTTATATTGTCAACAGGAGAGACAGAGAACCCCGTCGAAAGAGATAGAAAGTTAAGTGTCTTAGAGAGGGAGTATGTAAGAAGTTGAGTTTTTAAAGAATTAATTTTTCACAAGCTTGAGACGACGCAACCCTGAAATTCTATCAGATCGGCGAGAATAGAAATCGGAAAGATTAGACGAGAGGAATTCTAGAAGTAACAGAAGGAGCAGAATTGAAATGAGTTTAGAATGGAAGGGGGTCGAGTCATCGGCATACGAGTGGATAGGTAATTGTGGCGTGAGAAGATCTTAATTGAGTAGGATAAGAAGGAGATAAAGACAGAACCGCTGAGGAACACCACTTTTGACAGAAAAAGAAGTCGTCACATACAGGCGATATTTAGTGATTTGAAAGAAGCTGACATAAGTAGCAAAGAGAAGAAGGAAAACCAAAGGGGGGCTTGGAGAGCAGTGACGCGTGCCATCCCGGTCAATGCTTTGGATATGTCAAGCGCTCACCACACAAGTCTTCCGTAGTTCTAATTGCGGAAACCATAAATCTGTTAAATAGGAAAGTATATTACCAGTAGATTTGCGAGCCCGAAAGCCGTATTGGTAATACGGAAAGAAGGGAAGGATTCCAGAGTGATCCAAAAGTGGAGAGTTGAAGAGGGTTTCAAAGATCTTAGAAAGATACAAGTGAGAGCTATAGGCCGATAGTTAGAAGGAATCAGAGCAGCATCATTTTTCGGAATAGGTTCGACTATACGAGCTTCCAACATGAGGGAAAGTGCTAGTATTGAGGCATAGAGATATAGTTGAACGATTTTATGGGGTCAGGAACGGAAGCAATGCAAGCTTTCCTATAATGCCATCGGGCCACCGCCTTCCGTAACGTTCATAGATTTCAGGACTCCATGCCGATCACATGAAATGACAGGTAAAGGCATAGGAGCCTGAGAGGAGAAGGAGGAGGAAGGAAGGACGTCCGTCCAGGGTTGAATTAGAGGAAATAGGAGGCCAAAGAGAAATTGGCCTTTTCAGTTGAAGGAAACAACAGAATCATCAGAGCTAATAAGAGGAGGAAGGATGATTACAGAAGTTGGTTTAGCGATGTTTTTGGGCAAGAGCGAGAGATTGTCAGTAGGGAGACAAGGAGGCAGCGCAACTTTCGTTAATGAAAGTTGCTTTGCTCGTGAAAGCATCCCTGGCAACGATTTCTAGCTGAATGAAAATTGGCAAGAGTGATAGGAGAAGAAAAATTTTTCATTTCCGATATTTCCACCCCCGATACGCTTGTCTCTAGCCTGAATGGCAGGGAACAAGCACGTCGATTCATGGATTTTGAGGAGAAAATATTTACCAAGAGGAATGAACCTGCTCATCTTGTCATTACAGTTTCCACTTTATCGGCAGAATCTGAGCGTCTTAAGAGTCAACTCAGTCACTCTAATTATAGTTAAAAGCAACGCAAGGCCCCCCCATCAGCCCGATCAAAGTGCCAGAAAAACCGCTGGGCAGGATGGAGATGTGGGAGAGAAAGTATTAAAAATTAAGTGTATAAGGTTGTGGTCAGAATTTGATAGGAGCGAAGGTAGGTGTATTTATAGAGAGAGGAACTAGTGGTGAAACATAGGTAAGTGTGTTCAAGAATCGGTTGGACGATCCGGAATGTGTGTAGCTTATTTTAGTTAGTTGCTCCAGATCGTTGAGAATACTGAATGATTCGGCTTCCTCCCCCACCCAGTATAAGGACCCAAAAATTCAGTGTTATGCACGTTGAAATTCCTAAATGGAGGATTTCAATATTTGGGTGAGAAGATAGAACAGTGTCTTGTGGGAAGTAGTAAGCTAAACAAAAAAGGGTGAAATCTGTTTGTGGAGAATACAGTAGCAGAACATAAGAATATGTAGTGAGATAGGAAGAAAGATTTTAAGCCAAAGAATATCGAAGTTAGGAGATAGAGGATTCGAGATTCTTGAGACGTGTTATAGGAATGTTTAAATTTACATAGGCACATACTCCACCTTTCAGATAGAAATTTTGAAATAAATTATAGTTGTATATTAAATAGATACGGATTAAATTTTTGGGCATCTGGGTCTCAGACAGAGCATAAGTTAGATTTAGAGTTAGAAAGGTGGCATTCCATGGATGGAATAGAGTGCAAGCCATTGATTGTTGGTAAGTAAGAAAGATACGGGCCCTGTGCAATCTGCTACTCATACACGCATAGCAATCACACCACACACACACAAAAAAAAAAAAACAAAAAAAAAAGACAAACAATAGACAAAACCACACCAAGAGAAATGAGGAAATTATTCGTACGCTAAACTAAATTTTAAAACGATAAACCTATATACGGGTCAGCAAATATCTAAAATATATATGAAAGTTTAAAGCACTCACGCACTCTCACATTCACGCACTCACGAAAATTGGGTACAAAAAAAAAAAAGTAGATAAATCTGTATAAATTATAATATGGCTGTCCAAATGGTAAATTTTCGCTACACCCAAGTTGGAGAAAAACGCTAAAATCTAGTTAAAGGAAATCGAGAAAAAAAAACATACTTAGTACATTATTAAAAGCTACTATATACATCAGAAATCATAAATTAGAATTATATTATGATAATGAATCTTAAGAGGATTTGTACTCGATAGTATCATGGTATACATTTTGTGGTAAATAGGATAAGCTCATCGGCCACTTTTTGATGGTATCGGGTATCGGTAGGTGATCTGGGCCATATAAAAATGGCGTAAGAATGATTCGGTCATCTATATCCTCTGGGTTACGAAAATTATGAGATACTTTTAGATTCAATAATAAATTAGTTCGATTAATAGATATGCCTGGTATCAAGATAATCGTATATTTCTCTATATTCTCTACACGAAATGCCTGTATACTCATTGATACGTTGATACTATCTGTAGCCGTATCTCTAATTATTATTATATTTTATCTATTATTATTATTTTATTATTATTATATTATTATTATTATTATTATTATTATTATTATTCATTATTATTATTATTATTTATTATTATTATTATTATTAATCTAGAATTTAAAATAAAAATTATGAAAAAATGATAGAAAAAAAGAGTAAGTTTTTTTTTTAAATTATTAGAAAAAAAAAAAATATTTCAACCAAAAAAATTTTTCCCATTTTTATTTAAACATGACTTAGTGTGAGTGTGATAATTTTTGCGGAAAAGATATATTTAATCTCGTGTGCCCTATTCAATAAGAGTTCGACTAGACGTTGGCTGTGCTGAGTCGTTGGGATTACATATATCCTAAGTGATGATATATAATGCTCGGGATGATACATTAGTATACTTATGTGTATTTTTATTGTAGACTCTACATAATTTCAATGTGTGAAAGCGATGCAGAGTCAGAGACAGATGTTCGAAGAATAGAAATCTGATACATAATAAGACGCTAGTTCGTGGTGATCTTCATGACAGTGATTATCAATATTGAGTATATTTTGCTGCTCACAAGGTGGAGAGAGCGATTATGGGAAGTAATCGTTAGTATAATTTCATCCATCAAGAGAGAGAGAGAGAGAGAAGAGAGAGAGAGAGAGAAGAGAGAGAGAGAGGAGAGAGAGAGAGAGAGAGAGAGAGAGAGAGAGAGAGAGAGAGATGAGAGAGAGAGAGGTTTGTCTGAAAAGGGTATAAATATCTTAAGTATTTCGAGTATTTATCATCTTATACATGTAGTTCACACTGGTAAGACTAGCTGGACTCTCCTCTCTTCCTTCACATTACATTTTCAAATGCACAATGTTTAAAAGTCTGATAACAAATCATGTATCGAAGTATGCCAGAGGAGAGGGGAGGCATCCATCCAAAAATTGCCCCTCATCTATTCCCCCTGATTACAGAATTTGTAATTCTGGTCGTATGGTTGGTGCAATAAAGAAATAACCGGCCTCCCCTGAAGCACCATCTACTATATTCATTGGTTTCTGTATCATTTATAGCCTGTTTTCCAATTTTCCTTTCGCTTGAAACCATTTCACCTCTTCAGGACCTCGCCTTTTCTTCGTAACCTAAACTCAGATGTTTGATAGCTCAGACATCAAACAAGACTCTGTTCTTTCTTTCTCACTCTGTATCTAACCTCGATTTTCATTCAAAGACGGATGTTGTGAACATATGCTCAACGACATATAGAGTCTTTCGAATTTTCTACTTTATGACTTCTGCTCTGTTGCCATTCTAAGACTAAGTTTATTTGATTTGTTTACCAACAAAATCTCTCAACTTTACAATAATATAAATTTTTTGACTGTTTTATTAATTCAGTTAAATCACAATTCTTGGTGATTTTAATGTTCACGACAGTCATCTACTATACGATTGTACTTCTCTTCCGTCTTTGACTCCCTATTCAATAATACTACTTTGGAAGAGAGAGAGAGAGAGAGAGAGAGAGAGAGAGAGAGGAGAGAGAGAGAGAGAGAGAGAGAGAGAGAGAGAGAGAGAGAGAGAGAGAGAGAGAGGAATGCGCAGAACACATATACGAGATGATTCTCTCTGGCAAGAAAGAATGCATTTCATTTATTCCTTTGAATTAAGACTTATAAACCTCTATTAACTCCGTTTGTTCTCGTGTTGTCCTCCACAGGGATGCTGTCTACAAGAAGTACCATCTTCTTTTTCAAACTTAATCTCGTATTTGTATGGTCACTAGTACGTATCCTGAAGATCTCTATTCAATTTACCGATATTCTGAAAGGGTGGCGGGTGCTAGTGTAGGAGCGTTTTCCACATTATCATCTCCATCCTCACAACTCATTGACACCTAAAGACATTTCTTGTCTCTGAACATGTTGCATTCATTCTTCTATTTTGTCGCTAAATTTTAAGAAAACATGGTAGCTTCTCAATTTATCGATATTCCTTTATTTTGAAGAGAACTTCTACGGACGGTCTTTCAAAACTCCAATCCTTTTCGTGTCTCTAACCTGATGGATCTAAGCTAGATATGGCTGCATTCTTTCAAATATTTACCTACTGGTAGACTTGAACTCTTTCCTTCGTAAGCGCATTCAATATGAATTATGATTTATTTAATTAAAGATTAAATATTAAGTGCATCCAACCCGTGGAGCATAGTCCACGCATAGCCGAGAGAGAGAGAGAGAGAGAGTAGAGAAAGAGGAAGAGAAGAGAGAGAGAGAAGAGAGAGAGGAGAGAAAGGAGAGAAGAGGAAGGAGAGAGTTTAATAAAAAATGAGGTAGACTTTAATAGAGGGAAGGTTAATAATGAATATCATTAAAAAAGATGATTATTCCAGTTTTTTTTTAATGCAATTTTTTTCACTAATGTTCTTCTACATCTTCTCAAATCTTCCATGCCTCATATCCCATCACAGCCCAAATAATAAAAATAATGTAGCATCAATAATCATATAATATCTAGCAACAAAATAAAAATTATAATAGCAACCAATTCCGAGATTTCACTGTATTCCACGGCTGCGCTCTCAATATTTCGTCGCGCGCATAGGTTGCACTGGAATTTTTCTACATTACCTGACTGTTGTCGTGTTTGGTGAGTGCGATTCTGCTTGATCTCGATTAAATACTCTGAATTTCCGGAGAATAAATGATCTCCGTTTCCGCCCTTCACCTATTTTTATTCCTTTCGGGGTGAGTGCCCTCACTTAATTTTTTAATTTTCGGATATTTATGGCCATTCGAATTTTGATTTTGGAGATTTGAGGGTTTTAGGTGTAAAGAGTAATAATAAAGGTAAAATAATAAATTATAAAGTTAAATAATAAATAAATTAATAAATAATAATTAATTAAATAAGTCCTTGTGCGCGCGAGTCTAGGACGACAGCGTGGAACAGTGAACCTCTCGAACTGTTTGCTTATAATAGTTTGATTATTGTTGCTATATTATACTTTATATCATTTGGGGCGTTGTGGGTCAGATGGGGCGGCGGGCTGAAGCTGGAATATATAGAAATTGTGTAAAAATTCGTGAAACTCGATCCTTTTATTATTTTTTTCAATTTAGTCTCCCTTGGGGCAAATCCCTTCCAAAATCTACCTCCTTGGTACAAATGTTCATGTTTTAGAACTTTTCACTCGCTACCTCAAGGAAATGGTACAAGGCTAAAAATCCTTTTCATTCTCCAATTACAAAAAAGTGTAAAAATAGGTGGATGGCCTCGCCGAAAGGATGGTTAGGGGGGGGTTGGAAACGGGGTCTATCTGGATTCAGTGAGGTCATTTTCTACTAAGATAGCAGGATTAGTGTCTAGAGCCGGATTTTTTTTTTTTTGTTTTTTTTTTGTTGCAGACCAGTGTTAATAGTCAAATAACAAAAAAGTGTATAATATTGATCAAGAAAATATACAGAAAGTGAAAGAAAGCCTCCAGTTATTCATTGAAAAGAAATCGAGAGAAAATAGTGACGTTGTGGATATAAAAAATTTGCATTTCATAGAGACTTAGAATATATTTGAGTAGAGAAGAGAGAAGAAGAGAGAGAAAGAGAGAGAATGAGTAGAGAGAGAGAGAGAGATAAGAAGAGAGAGAATAAAAAAGTAAATGAATTTAAATGATCAAATATATTTGAATTTTGTTCGGAAATGCTTTAACCGGATTGCCCAATTAAAACTCTTCTGATGGGCCACTAGATTTTGAGGGAAGATTAAAAAGTAAGAAAATGTGTGTGTGTGTGTGTGTGTTGTTGTAGGTGTGTGTGTTAGGTCGGTTTGGTATTGAATAAATCTAATCAATATACAGTTTATGGTAAACAAATAGTTCATGGAAGTGAGACATAGAAATCAGACTAGAATGGCTAAACTGAAGAATACAGAGTGTTGCCATTTGAGGGTAGGTGGAGAATTTTCTTTGGGTGTCACACTGTTCCCTTTCAGAATGGCGATAACCTTTATGAGTCTTTTTATTACATATTTATTTAATTTCTTAACCTTTTATTGAGATTTTTAGATTTATATTCAAAGCCTCTAGGTCCCACAAATAAATTAATTTTCGTTGTAGACTTTCAAGCAAACATATATATATTAAATATATATATATAGTTTTAGATTATTATAATTTATATAATATTATATAATATAATAAATATATTATTAATTATATATATCATAATCATAATAAAATAGATAAGAACTAGGTAAGCATCAATATAATAATTCAATTCAGAAAAAAATGAGAACAAGAATAAAATAAGATATATATAAAAAGATAATAATAATAAAAATAATATATAATATAATATATAATATAAAATGAAATATGAACTTATTTATAAAACATTTCTGTAGACTTAATAATTAGGGCTTACTTCTGTAACAATTGAGGTCTTGTATATTATTCTACTTTTTAAATTTAATTTATTCATAAAGCAACAATTTTTTTTCAAATTTCCAAATTTTGTGGTATTGTCTTTTTTACCTTTCTTTTTACGATTATGAAGAATTGTATGATAGGGATGCCCATTTCTGTCTGTTGAGGACCTTGTGGACTTCTTGGCTTCCAGCTCCCTCAACAATATATACTGAAATAATTATAAATATAACTTTCAATGATATAGACAAGTAAAATTATAATATTTAAAATTATATAAATTTATATTATATATTTATATATAATATATATATGTAAATAATTACAAGATTAATAATAGTTAATAAATATATATATATATAATATATATATTAATAATAAGTAAAATAATTGCATTATCCATTATGCTATTATATATCATTAAATGCAATGAAAATACAGAAATGTCTAAACTTAAAAGAGATATTATAAATTAAATTAATATATTATTATTATATAATAATATATATTACTTATTATTTAATTATATACTAATATATATATATAATAATAAGTATAATATTATAATATTAATATATATTATAATTAATTATATAATAGTATTATAAATTATATTATAATATAAATATTAAATATATAATATTTAATATTATATAATATAATATATATTATATATATATACAATAAATTATATTATAAAGATATATTATTAATATTATATAAA
>JABUQX010047070.1:5000-10000 GCA_015478945.1 Trachelipus rathkii
TAGTTATAACAGTAATGGTTATGATAATGATGCACGTGTTGATTATAGTAATTTTTATAATAATAATGGGTATGCTAATCTTAATGGCCATAATAGTAATAGGTATTTTAGTAATAATTGTAATTATGATGATCGTGGGTATAATGGAAATGTTGATCATATTAATAGATTTAAGTGGAGTAGAAATATTACTTGTAAAGATGATCAGAGGCAGGAGCGGGTAATTAACAATGCATCTGAAATCGAAAGTTTTAACGGTGAAACGATGACTCAAATGGCTGAGGCAGGGGCTTCTAGTAAGTCAACCTCTCCCCCACATGAGTCAACCATCAAGAAGTCAGTAGGGGTAGAGTCACCTTCAACTTTTAATTGTAACTCAATGCATGGTGAGATTAATAACAATAATGACAATAATAATAGTAGTGATTGTAGAATTAGGAATAATAGCCATAGTGACGGCGATGACGGTTTTGTAAATTCTTCTAATTACATTGAAAACGATAGCTTTGTAAATGAGTCGCTGTTTCCCCCCCCGGAGTCGACCTGCTCCCCCACTCCAATCACTGGGGAGAAGGCGGGAATGGAGGCGATTCAAACTTATGACTCCATACTTGTTGATAAAAATAATGATAAAATTGAATTTGTAATTAATGAAGGGGGCGAAATTCCCTTTCTGAAAATGAATTGTATTAGCTTTAGGGATGAAGGAGGTTCTTCTCCTTCCGATAAGCATGAGGGATCATTAATTTTAAGAAATAATGCATGTGACTTATCTGGTAATACTGTAGTGGAAGTTTCTGGCAACTCAACTGAAATCGTTGCAGCTGTTAGAGATATAGTTTTTGATAAATTGTATTACATTTCGGATAGAACTAACAATGAATCTTATTTACTAGATACCGGAAGTTGCCTCGACCTGGTGGTAGCGTCTGAATTAGATAAGGGGGGTGCCGTTATTGGCACTGCCAGAGCGGCGAATGGAGGCTGCATGAATATTTATAATAAAAGGGTAATTAAAATTGATTTGGGGTTAGATAGATTTTACAATGTGCATGCCTACGCCACAGATATTAAATTCAACGTCCTCGGCATGCCTTTTCTAAAAAAACACGGGTTCATTATTGACTTTAGGTGCCATTATTTATTAGATCCTAGCACGAAACGTAGTATTTCTCTTAGTAATGAGGCTTTCGATTTTTCTGAGCATGTTCGAAATTCTATCTTCCCTCTAGCCGCTGTCTCTTTAAATATACCGCTTTGCGAATACGAATTAGTTAATAATTTAATTAGGAAGTACCAAGTCTTGTTCTTGAATCCCTATAAAGCGCCTAATTTAAATTTAAAGAATGATCAACTCACAAGATGGCGCTTTATCTGTACGAAGTACAGGAAGAAGAGAGGCGTGGCTTATTTTGACAGCTGTGAGAATGGCTGTGTCGCTCATTCACAACTTAATGGTAATGAAACTATAGGGGAGGGGGGAGGGGGAGTAAAGATTGTACTATTGTGAGGGGGGTTGAAGATTGCAAGAGATTGCCACGGGTGTGAGGGGGGGAGAGAGAAGAATGTCCCTTGAAGGAAGAAATTTTGTGCGAGTTGGCGGCAAATTACCCATACCATGTGAATGTCAGCGGCTCACCGATACAATTGGGGAGTAGAAGCATAGCTCCACATCTTTATGAGAAAGCAAGGGAGGAAATCAATAAATTATTAGACGCAGGGGTCATTTCGCGGGGGAGAAGCGATTGGGGTTTCCCAACTAGCTTTTTGCCAAAGCCGGATGGCAGAGTTCGTTTAGTCGTTGACTTGAGGTTGTTAAATCAGAGATCCACCTCTGACAATTTTACTCTGCCTAAGATTAAGGACATCTTATTGCAATTGCAACATTGTAAGTTGCTAACACGGCTCGATATTCGGCAAGCTTACTATAACGTGCCGATCAGCGAGGAAACAAAGAAATATTTCACTATTACTTGTCCTTTTGGTAACTACAGTTTTAACTATTTGATTCAAGGGCACAAGTGCTCTTCTAGTGCTTTCCAGCGCCTCATGTCGATCTTATTTGGAGATTTGAAGAATGTTTTTGTTTATTTAGATGACATATTAATTGCCAGTTCGACTCTTGAAGAACATGTTGCAATGTTGGAGAAGGTTTTAGAGAGATTGAAGTATATGAAAATTTATATGAACCCAAAAAAATGTGTACTTGCAGTCGGAGAAACAGATTTCTTAGGTTTCAACATTAGCGAGAAGGGCGTTAGGCCTAGCAAGGAAAAGATCAATGCAGTGGTGAATGTTGCAAAACCAACAACTATCAAACAGCTTAGGGCTTTTCTCGGTCTATATAACTTCTGCCGAATTAACATAGTCGGGGCGGCTCAATTGTTGCAACCCCTAACAAAATTGTTGAAGGGAAAACCCGCCTCCAATAAAAAGGTTTCTTGGGGGGTGGAAGCAGACCGGGCATTTCAAGAAGCTAAAGCGGCTATGGTGAGTGCCACCCTGTTGTCGTTCCCCGATGAAAAAACTGAGTTACTATTATACACGAAGGTAAGCGAGCTTACTATAGCCAGCGCACTTATGGGAGAAGAAAATAATCAGACAAAGATTTTCGCACTTTACAGTACCATACTTACTGAGGTGGAAGTGGCACTACCACAGTTGGTTAAGGAGTTACTATGTGTCAATAACAGTTTACGAAAATATGCTTACTTAATTGCAAATAGGAAAGTCAGTATTTGTACCAGCAACAGTGGGTTAATCACGGCTTACACGAAAAAGAGTGCTACTAAAGTTCATAATATTCGGGAGATAAATTTATTGAACGCCATTGCAAATTTTGACATTGAATTTAAATTGGTCTCTAAGGCTAAAAATAAATTGGCGATAATTTTAACAGAATTGGCTAACGAAAGAGATAAGATCATAGAGGCTGGGGAGTTGCAATTGCAATTGGCTTGTATAAAAGATGGGGAGTGGGCGTGGCCAAAAGAAATTGCCATAGAAACGGAGTTACAACTGGAGGAGGAGTTTAGTGGATGGAATTCTCTGAATTCCATTGTGGAAGGGTTAAGAAATCACAAAAGTTAAAATAAAGTTATCAAAATAAAGATTATAAAATAATAACAACAATAATAATAATAATAATAAATAATAATAATAATAATAATAATAAAAATAAATAATAATAATAATAATAATAATAATAATAAAAATAATAATAATAAAAATAATAATAATAATAATAAAAATAATAATAATAATAATAATAATAATAATAATAATAATAATAATGAAAATAATAATAATAATAATAATAATAAAAATAATAATAATAATAAAAATAATAATAATAATAATAATAATAATAATAATAATAATAATAATAATGAAAATAATAATAATAACAATAATAATAAAAATAATAATAATAATAATAATAATAATAATAATAATAATAATAATAATAATAATAATGAAAATAATAATAATAATAATAATGAGAATAATAATAATAATAAAAGCGGTAGTGGTAGTAGTAGTGTAGTAGTAGTAGTAAGAATAATAATAATAATAATAATAATAATAATAATAATAAAAGCGATAGTGGTAGTAGTATTAGTAGTAGTAGTAATAATAATGGTGGCAATGATAATGGTAGCGAAGCTGGCGATGATAATAACTTTGATGATTTTGTGATAAATACTATAACATACAGTAAAAAAGGGTTAAGTGGGATGATGAAGAAAATGCAGGAGGGTGTAGATTTCAGGGAGATAGCTGTCGAGCAAGAAACTGATAGTTATATAAAAGACCTGATAAGGGGAACGAAAACTAGTGGATTGAAGGCCTGTTACAAAGAGTTCATCCATCAGGGCAAGGAGCTGCCTTTGGCGGTTGACATCTCTACAGGCACAGCTAGAATATTAGTACCGGAAAATCTGGTGGATGATGTCATAGAGAAAATACATAATACAAATCACTTGGGAATTAAACGGACGTTGACTATCTTGAAAGCGGATTTTGCCTTCAGATTTATGCATAGTAGAGTAAAGAAATTCGTACAAAGTTGTGATGTCTGTCAAAAAAACAAGAGCGTTAGAAGAATATCTCCAGAATTCGGCAGATTTAAGGAAGTTTCGGAGAAGTTTGACACCCTTCATGTGGACTTATGTAAGCTCCCGTATAGTATGGGGTTCAATTATCTGCTTGTTTTTATCGACAGATTTAGTAAGTATCCCTTCGCCTACCCTCTTAAACAGGCGACGGTCGACTCGGTGTTAAATGTGTTAGTGAGCGAAATTTTTCCGTTCTGTGGCTCAATAAAGAGACTCATCTCGGATCGAGGAAGCCAGTTCACTGCCAAATTATTTAATGACGTTTGTAACCTACTCGGCATAGATAAGATTGTCACAACGCCTAGCTCACCAAACGTCAACGGCCAAGTAGAAAAATTAAATCAAGCTCTCATAGTGACACTAAGGTGTATGATTAATGATAGGGAGAATGAAGGGTTAAAATGGCCTGAAATTTTGCCTTGGGCACTGTACTGTTTGAGAATTAGCCCTTTAAATGACCAAGGGGTCACCCCCAGTGTGCTTATGTTCGGCCAAAATCTATCAGTGCCAGGAAGCTTGTTGCAGAAGGAGGCACTCAGTGCCACGGTCAGTCAAAGTGCCTATTTGAAGAAATTAGTGGCTTTAATGCGTAGGCCTTTGGCACCTCAGGTTATATATAAAAATAAGAATATATTTGTTCCGAAAGATCTCCACAAGGCAAAGGTTGTATTAATAAGAAATCAACAGTATAATGTGGGGAAACTGACAGAGAGGTACTCGGGACCTTTCAGGGTGCTACGGATAAAAAAGAATAACGTTTATATTTTGAAGCATGGGAAAGAGGCAGTAGAAAATTTAAGAAATGTAAGAATTTTTCATAACATAACCGACAGGGACGCTGGAACCCAAGAGAGAAATAAGGTTAAATAAAAATAAAATAAA
>JABUQX010047070.1:12500-29834 GCA_015478945.1 Trachelipus rathkii
AGCCCAAGGAAGATCCCCAATACGACCGACTTCAAAAAATTCGGTATATTTTTGAGAAGGTGAGGGCTAATTGTGGGAAGATTCCTTTAGAAGAGTACCACTCTGTGGATGAACAAATGATAGCCACGAAAGCCCATCACAGTCTCAAACAGTACCAACCCAATAAACCCCATAAATGGGGATACAAAGTTATTACCCGAGCCGGAGCTAGTGGGATCGTCTATGATTTCATTTTTTATGAAGGAAAAGGGACTGTTACCGACAAATGGGGAGTTGGGGTCTCTTCTTCTTACGTTTTGAAGTTGGTTGAAAATATTCCCCCTAAGAAAAACTATAAAGTTTTTTTTGATAATTGGTTTTCTTCCTTGGCTTTGGCAGAGGTTTTGCAGGAGAAGGGGATCCTCTTTGTCTCAACTGTGCGCCTAAATCGCCTCAGGGGGGTCCCTTTTATGGATGAAAAACTATTGAAGAAAGAGGGAAGGGGAAGATCTAATAATTGGGTAGACAAGAATACAGACTGTATTGCCATACGTTGGTATGACAATAAGTCTGTACACTTGTTATCCAACTATGCTGGAGTTGAACCCCACGATATATGTCGCCGGTGGGAGTCAAAGGTTCAGAAATATGTGGAGATCGAGAGACCATTCTCTGTACACGAAAACAATAAATATATGGGTGGAGTCGATCTTGCAGATATGCTCATTGAGCTATACAGGATCGACTTCAAATCGAGAAAATGGTATACTCGGATCTTCTATTATTTGCTGGACCTTTCGATTGTCAATGCCTGGCTGTTGTACCGGAGGGTGCATGTGGACAAAAGAGAGAAAAAACCCTTTATACCACTGGTAAATTTTAAGACCGACGTGGCAGAAGGGTTATTGAACCCTATCCACACTGGTACCCCAAGAGGAAGACCGAGTTCTACCAGAGTGGGGGCCAGAGGGGGAACCAGAGCAGGAGCAATTCGTAACCCAACACCTAACCGCGAATATACTCCTGCATTGTCGGTCAGGTTTGACAATCTCTCTCACTGGCCATTCTTTACCGAGAAGAGGCAACGGTGCAAGCTTTGCATCAAACAAAGAACAAAAGCGATGTGCGATAAATGCAAATGCCTTTTTAATAGGTATTTGCCTTTTTAATAGGTATTTGCCCTTTTAATAGGTATTTGCCTTTTAAATAAGTATTTGCCTTTTTAATAGGTATTTGCCTTTTTAATAGGTATTTGCCTTTTTAATAGGTATTTGCCTTTTTAATAGGTATTTGCAAATTTAATAGGTATTTGCTTTTTTAATAGGTATTTGCCTTTTTAATAGGTATTTTCCTTCTTAATAGGTATTTGCCTTTTTAATAGGTATTTGCCTTTTTAATAGGTATTTGAAATTTTAATAGGTATTTGCCTTTTTAATAGGTATTTGACTTTTTATAGGTATTTGCCATTTTAATAGATATTTGCAATTTTAATACGAATTTGCCTTTTTAATAGGTATTTGCCTTTTTAATAGGTATTTGCCTTTTTAATAGGTATTTTCATTTTTAATAGGTATTTGCCTTTTTAATAGGTATTTGCCTTTTTAATAGGTATTTAGATTTTTATTATGTTTTTTCGTTTTTTAATAGGTAATTTGCCTTTTAATAGGAATTTGCTTTTTTAATAGGTATTTGCCTTTTTTAATAGGTATTTGCCTTTTGTTCGGTCTTTGCATTTTAATAGGTATTGCTTTTTAATAGTATTTGCCTTTTTAATAGGTATTTGCAATTTTAATAGGTATTTGCCTTTTTAATAGGTATTTGTCTTTTGAATAGGTATTAGCAATTTAGTAGGTATTTGCCTTTTTAATAGGTGTTTGCCTTTTTAATATGTATTTGCCTTCTTAACAGGTATTTGCCTTTTTAATAGGTATTTGCCTTTTAAACAAGGTATTGCCTTTTAATAGGTATTTGGAATTTTAATAGGTATTTTGCCTTTTTAATAGGTATTTGCAATTTTAAAAGTTATTCAATTTTAATAGGTTATTTGCCTTTTATAGGTATTTGCCTATTTAATAGGTTATTTGCCTTTTTATTGGTATTTGCCTTTTTTAATAGGTATTTTTTTAGTTTTCAAATAGGTATTTGGCCTTTTTAATAGGTATTTGCCTTTTTAATAGGTATTTGCTTTTTAATTAGGTATTTGCCAATGTTAATAGGTATTTGCCTTTTTAATAGGTATTTGCCATGTTTATAAATTTGCCTTTGAATAGAGTACTAATTGAATCATTATAATAAGTATTGCTTTTAATAGGTTATTTGCATGTTTCTAATAGGTTTTTTCGCTAATAGGTATTTGCCTTTCCTAATAGGATTTGCCTTTATTAATAGGTATTGCCCTTTTTAAATCGGTATTATTGCAATTTTAATGGATATAACCTTGCCTTTTATAGGTATTTGCCCCTTTTTAAAACCGGTATTTGCCTTTTTAATAGGTATTGCTTTTTTAATAGGTATTGCTTTTTAATAGGTCTTTGCCTTCTTATAGGTATTTGCCTTTTAATAGGTATTTGCTTTTTATAGGTATTTGCCTTTTTTATATAGGTAATTTGCCTTTTTAATAGGTATTTGCCTTTTTAATAGGATTTGCCATTTTCACAAAGGTATTTTGCCTTTTTTAATAGGTATTTTGCCTTTTTAATAGGTATTTGCCTTCTTAATAAGGTATTTGCCTTTTTCAATAGGTATTTGCAATTTTAATAGGTATTTGGCCTTTTAATAGGTATTTGTAATTTTAATAGGTACTTGCTATTTAATAGGTATTTGTCTTTTTCATAGGTATTTTCAATTTATAAGTATTTGCCTTTTTATAGGTATTTGCCATTTTAATTAAATATTTTGGCCTTTTGGAATAGTATTGCAATTTTAATATGGTATTTGCCTTTTTAAAAAGTATTTGCCATTTTATAGGTATTTGCCTTCTTAATGGGTAATTTGCCTTTTTAATAGGTATTCTTGCCTTTTTAATAGGTTATTGCCTTTTTAATAGAGTATTTGCCTTTTTAATGGTATTTGCCTTTTTAATAGGTATTTTGCCTTTTTAATAGGTATTTTGCCATTTTAATAGATATTACAAATTTTAAATATAATTGCAATTTTAATAGTATTTGCCTTTTTAAAGGTATTTGTAAATTTTAATACGTATCTGCATTTTTAATAGGTTTTGACTTTTTTTAATTGTATATGCTTTTTATAGGTATTTTGCACTTTTTATAGGTATTTCCCTTTTTAATAGGTATTTGCCTTTTAAAAAAGTATTGCAATTTTAATAGGTATTTTGCATTTTTAATAGGTATTTGTCTTTTCAATAAATAATTGCCTTTTTAATGTTAATTGCAATTAATAGGTTTCGTCTCTTTTTTAATAGGTATTTGCTTTTAATAGGTATTTGCCTTTTTAATAGTATTTGCCTTTTTAATCATATTTGTATTTTAATTATGTTCTTTGCCTTTTTACTATGGTATTGCTATTTTAATAGGCTATTTGCCTTTTTAGGTATTTTGATTTTTTTGATAGGTATTTGCAATTTTAATAGGTATTTGCCTTTTAAATAGGTTTTTGCTTTTGCATAGGTATTTGCAATTTTGAATCGGTATTTGCCTTTTTAATAGGTATTTGCGCTTTTTTAATAGGTATTTGCCTTCTAAATAGGTATTTGCCCCTTTTAATAGGTTATTTTGCCTTTTTAAATAGGTATTTGCCTTTTTAATATGTATTTGCAATTTTAATAGTATTTGCCTTTTTAATAGGTTATTTGCTTTTTAATATGTTATTTGCCTTTTTTAATAGATATTTGCAATTTAATAGTATTTGCCATTTTAATAGGTATTTGCATGTTAATAATAGGTATTTGCTTTTTAAAAGGTATTTGCAATTTTAATACGTATCTGCATTTTTAATAGGTATTTGACTTTTATAAGGTATATGCCTTTTAATAGGTATTTGCATTCTTAATAGGTATTTCTTTTAACTAGGTTGTCTTTTTCATTAGTATTTGCAATTTTAATAGGTATTTGCGCTTTTTAAATAGGTATTTGTCATTTTAATAAATATTTGCCTTTTTACATACCCTAAAGCATTTAACTAGGTATTTGCCTTTTTTATAGGTAATTGTTCCTTTTTAATAGGTATTTGCCTTTTAAATAGGTATTTTGCCTTTGTTAATAATATTCAATTTAATATGTATTCTGACCTTTTACTAGGTTTTGCTATTTATAGGTATTTGCCTTTTTAATACGTATTTGATCTTTTTTGATAGGTATTTGCATTTTAATAGGTTTTGCCTTTTTAAAATAGGTATTTGCCTTTGAATAGGTATTTCAATTTTAATAGGTATTTGCTTTTAATAGGTATTTGTTTTTTAAATAGGTATTTGCCTTCTTAATAGTTATTTGCCTTTTAATAGGTATTTGCCTTTAATAGGTATTTGCCTTTCATGGTATTTGCAAATTTAATAGTATTTGCCTTTTAATAGGTATTTGCTTTAAATATGTATTTGCCTTTTTAATAGATTATTTGCAATTTTAATAGGTATTTGCATTTTAATACGGTATTGCATTTTTAATAGGTATTTGCCTTTTTAATTAGGTATTTGCTTTTTTATGGATATTTGCCTTTTTAATAGTATTTGCCTTTTCATAGGTAATTGCAGTTTTAATAGGTATTTGCAATTTTTAATAGGTATTTGCTTTTTTAAATAGGTATTTGCCTTTTTAATAGGTATTTGCTTTTTAATAGGTATTTTGCAATTTTTAATAGGTATTGATTTTTTAATAGGTATTTTGCCTTTTAATAGGTATTTGCCTTCCTTATAGGTATTTGACTTTTTAATAGGTATTCGCCTTTTCATAGGTTATTTTGCATTTTAATAGGTGATTTGTAATATTAAATAGGTATTTGCCGATTTTTTTGAATAGGTATTGCCTTTTAATAGGTATTTGCCTTTTTATCATAGGTATTTGCAATTTTCAAAGGTATTTGCCTTTTTTAATAGGTAATTGCCTTTTTCATAGGTATTTGCAATTTAAATAGGTATTTTGTGCCTTTTGAATAGTTTTGCCATTTTAATAAAATATTTGCTTTTGAATAGGTATTTGCCATTTAAAAGGTATTTGCCTTTTTTAATAGGTATTTGCCTTTTATTAGGTACTTGCCTTTTTAATAGGTATTTGCCTTTTTTAAAGGTTTTTGCCTTTTTAATAGGTATTTGCCTTTTTAATAGGTATTTGCAATTTTAATATGTATTTGCCTTTTTAATAGGTATTTGCCTTTTTAATAGGTATTTGCCTTTTTAATAGATATTTGCAATTTTAATAGGTTTTTGCATTTTTAATAGGTATTTGCCTTTTTAATAGGTATTTGCCTTTTTAATAGGTATTTGCTTTTTTATTAGGTATTTGCCTTTTAATAGGTATTTGCACTTTTAATAGGTATTTGCCTTTTAATAAGTATTTGCCTTTATCGTATTTGCCTTTTAATAGGTATTTGCCTTTTTAAAGGTATTTGCAAATTTTCATGGGTATTTGCCTTTTAATAGGTATATGCCTTTTTAATAGGTATTTGCCTTTTTAATAGGTATTTGCCTTTTTAATAGGTATTTGCCTTTTAAATAAGTATTTGCCTTTTTAATAGGTATTTGCCTTTTTAATAGGTATTTGCCTTTTTAATAGGTATTTGCCTTTTTAATAGGTATTTGCAATTTTAATAGGTATTTGCTTTTTTAATAGGTATTTGCCTTTTTAATAGGTATTTCGAATCTTAAATGTATTGCCTTTTATTAATAAGATATTTTCTTCTAATGAGGTATTTGGCCTTTTAATAGGCTTATTGCCTTTTTTAATAGGTATTTGCCTTTTTAATGGTATTTGCCTTTTTAATAAGTATTGATTTTTTATAGTATTTGGCATTTTTAATTGATATTGCATTTTAATTACGAATTTGCCTTTTTAATAGGTATTGCCTTTTTAATAGGTATTTGCCTTTTTAATAGGTATTTGCTTTTATAGGTATTTGGCTTTTTATAGGTATTGTCTTTATTAGGTATTGGCCTTTTTAATAGGTGTTTGCCTTTTTAATAGGTATTTGCTTTTTTAAAATGTATTTTGCCTTTTTAATAGGTAATTGCCCTTTTAATAGGTTTTTGCCTTTTTAATAGGTAATTTGCCTTTTTAATAAGTATTTGCCTTTTAATAGGTATTATGCAATTTTAATAGGTATGTGCCTTTTTAATAGGTATTGTCCTTTTTATAGGAATTAGCAATTTAGTAGGTATTTGCTTTTTAATAGGTGTTTGCTTTTTTAATAGTATTTGCCTTTTTAACAGGTATTTGACTTTTTAATAGGTATTTTGCCTTTTAATAAAGTATTTGCCTTTTTCATAGGTATTTGGAATTTAATATGGATATTTTCCTTTTTAATATGTTATATTTGCAATTTTAAAGGTATTTGCCTTTTAATAGGGTATTTGCCTTTTTGAATAGGTATTTGCCTTATTTAATAGGTATTTGCCTTTTAGTAGGTATTTGCCTTTTAATAGTATCTTTGTAATTTAGATAGGTATTTGCTTTTTAATTGTTATTTGCCTTTTTTAATAGGTAATTTGCCTTTTAATAGGTATTTGCAATTTTAATAGGATTTGCCTTTTTAAATAGGTATTTGCATTTTAATATGTATTTGCATTGATAGGTAGTTGCAATTTTAATAGGTAACTTTGCTTTTAATAAGGATATTGCCATTTTATAGTAATTTTGCCTTCCTAATAGGTATTTGCCTTTTTAATAGGTATCTGCCTTTTTTAATAGGTATTGCCTTTTTTTAATAGGTATTTTGCAATTTTAATAGTATTTGCCTTTTTAATGAGGTATTTGCCTTTTTAAAAAGGTATTTGCAATTTTCATAGTTATGTTGCTTTTTTAATAGGTATTTGCCTTTTTAATAGTATTTGCCTTATTAAATAGGTATTTGCCTTTTTAAATAGTATTTGCCTTTTTAATAGGTTATTTGCCTTTTTAATAGGTAATTTGCCTTTCTTAATAGGATATTCCTTTTTAATTAGTTATTTGCAATTCTTAACGGTATTTTGCTTTTTTTAGTATATTGCCTTTTTAATAAGGTATTTGCTTCTTAATAGGTATTTGCCTTTTTTAATAGGTATTTTGCATATTTTAATATTTGCCTTTTAAATAGGTATTTGTAATTTAATAGGTATTTGCAAATTTTAATAGGTATTTGTCTTTTCATGGGTATTGCAAAATTTTAAATAGGTATATTGCCTTTTTATAGGTATGTTGCCCATTTTAATAAATATTTGGCTTTTGAATATCAACTTTTGATTCAATAATTCTGCCTTTTTAAAAGGTAATTTGCTATTTTAATAGGTATTTGCTTCTTAATAGGTATGTTGCCTTTTTATAGGTAAATTTGCCCTTTTAATAGGTAATTTTGCTTTTTTATATTGTATTTGCAATTTTATAGGTATTTGCCTTTTAATAGGTATTTGCCTTTAATAGGTATTGCCATTTTAATAGATATTTGCATTTTAATAGGTTTTGCATTTTTAATAGGTATTTCCTTTTTAATAGGTATTAGAATTTTTATAGGTATTTGCATTTTTTGATAGGTATTTGACTTTTTAATGGTATATGCCTTTTTAATAGGTATTTGCAATTTTAATAGTATTCTGCCTTTTTTACATAGTATTTGCTTTCATAGTATTTGCAAATTTTAATAGGTAATTTTGGCTTTTTAATAGGTATTTGTCATAATAGGAATTTGCTTTTTTAATAGGTAATGCAATTTTAATAGGTATTTGCCTTTTTAATAGGTATTTGCCTTTTTAAATAGGTATTTCTTTTTTTAAAATAGTATTGCCTTTTTAATAGGTATTAGATTTTTAATATGTATTTGCCTTTTTACTAGGTATTTGCTATTTAATAGGTATTTTGCTTTTTAGGTATTTGATTTTTGATAGGTATTTGCAATTTATAGGTATTTGCCTTTTAAATAGGTATTTGCCTTTTTAATAGGTATTTGCAATTTTAATAGGTATTTGCCTTTTTAATAGGTATTTGCCTTTTTAATAGGTATTTGCCTTTTTAATAGGTATTTGCAATTTTAATAGGTATTTGCCTTTTTTAATTAAGGTATTCCTGCCTTTTTAATAGGTAATTTGCCTTTTTCATAGGTTTTGCCTTTTTAATAGGTAATTTGCCTTTTATATGTATTTGCCTTTTTAATAGATATTTGCAATTTTAATAGGTATTTGCATTTTAATAGGTATTTGCATTTTTAATAGGTATTGCCTTTTTAATAGGTATTTTCCTTTTTAATAGGTATTTGCTTTTAATAGGTATTTGCTTTCCTTAGGTAATTGCAGTTTTAATAGGTATTTGCAATTTTAATAGTATTTGCTTTTTAATAGGTATTTGCTTTTTAATAGGTATTTGCCTTGTTAATAGGTATTTGCAATATTTTAAATAGTGTATTGCTTTTTAATAGGTATTTGCCTTTTAAATAGGTTTTTTGCCTTCTTAATAGATATTTGCCTTTTTAATAGGTATGTGCTTTTTTAGGTATTTGCCGTTTTAATAGGTATTTGTAATATTAATTAGGTATTTGCAATTTTTGAATAGGTTTTGCCTTTTAATAGGTCATTTTGCCTTTTAATCAGGTATTTGCTAATTATTAATAGTATTTGCCTTTTTCAATAGTATTTGCTTTTTCATAGTATTTGCAAGTTTAATATAGGTTTTGCTTTTTAATAGGTATTTGCATTTTAATAAATATTTGGCCTTTTGAATAGGTATTTGCCTTTTAATAGGTATTTGACTTTTTAATGTATTCTGCATTTTTTATATAGGTATTTTGCCTCTTCAATAGGTTATTTGCTTTTTACTTAGGTTTTGCCTTTTTAATAGGTATTTAGAATTTTTAATAGTATTTGCAATTTTAATATTATTTGCCTTTTTAATAGTATTTGCCTTTATAGGTATTTTGCCTTTTTAATAGATATTTGCAATTTTAATAGGTTTTTGCATTTTATTAGGTATTTGCCTTTTTCATAGGTATTTGCCTTTTTAAAAGGTATTTGCTTTTTAATAGGTATTTGCCTTTTTAATAGGTACTTTGCCTTTCATAGTAACTGCAATTTTAATAGTATTGCCTTTTAATAGGTATTTGCCTTTTGAATAGGTATTTGCCTTTTTAAAAGGTATTTGCAATTTTCATGGGTATTTGCCTTTTTAATAGGTATTTGCCTTTTTAATAGGTATTTGCCTTTTTAATAGGTATTTGCCTTTTTAATAGGTATTTGCCTTTTTAATAGGTATTTGCCTTTAATAGGTATTTGCCTTTTCATAGGTATTTGCCTTTTTAATTAGGTATTTGCCTTTTTAATAGGTATTTCAATTTTAATAGGTATTGCTTTTTAATAGGTATTTTGCCTTTTTTGGTATTTGCCTTCTTAATATGTATTTGCCTTTTTATTGTATTTGCCTTTTTAATTAGTATTTGCCTTTTTAATAGGTATATTGCCTTTTTAATGGTATTTGCAATTTTTAAATTAGTATTTGCCTTTTTAATAGGTTTTGCCTTTTTAATAGTATATGTTTTTAATAATATTTCATTTTAATACGAATTTGCTTTTTACTGTATTTGCTTTTAATAGTAATTTGCCTTTTTTTAGTATTTTCATTTTTAATAGGTTTTTGCCTTTAATAAGTAATTGCCTTTTTAATAGGTATTTGCCTTTTTAATAGGTATTTGGCTTTTTAATAGGTATTTGCTTTTTAATAGGTATTTGCCTTTTATAGGTATTTGCCTTTTTAATAGTATTTGCCTTTTTAATAGTAATTTGCCTTTTTAATAGTATTTGCCTTTTCAAATGGTATTTTACTTTTTTAATAGGTTATTGCCTTTTTAAAAGGTATTTTCAATTTCATGGTTATTTGCCTTTTTAATAGTATTTGCCTTTGTAATTAGATACATCAGTATTTGAAAGGTATTTGCTGATCTTGATGCTTTGCCTTTTTAATAGATTTGCCTTTTTAATAGTATTTGTCTTTTTTATGGTGTTTTTTTTTTTTTGGGTATTTACAATTCTAAATGGCTGCTTTGCCCTTAATTTCGATATTTGGCTTTTTAATAGTATTTGCTTCTTAATAGGTATTTGCCTTTTTAATAAATATTTTCCTTCTAATAGGTATTTGCTTTTAATAGGGTATGCCTTTCAATAGGTCATTTGTAAATGTTTTATAGTATTTGCCTGTTTTAATAGGTATTTGACTGTTTCAGTAGGTATTTGCCATTTTAATAGATATTTGCAATTTAATAGGTAATATGCCTTTTTAATAGGTATTTGCTTTTAATAGGTATTTCTTTTTAATAGTTATTTGCTTTTTAATAGGTATTTGCTTTTTAATAGGTATTTGTCATTTTTAATAGGTATTTGCTTTTTAATTAGGTATTTGCCTTTTTAATAGGTTTTTTTTTTTTTTGCTTTTTAATATATATATCCTTTTTTATAGGTATTTGCCCTTTTGATAGGTGTTGCAATTTTTAATAGGTATTTGCTTTTATAATAGGTATTTGCTTTTTCAATAGGTATTTGCAATTTTAATAGGTATTTGCTTTTTTTAAATAGGTATTGTCTTTTGAATACGTATAGCAAATTTAGGTAGGTTTGGCTTTTTAATAGGTTGTTTTGCCTTTTTAATATATATTTGCCTTCTTAACAGGTATTTGCCTTCTTAAATGGTATTTGCTTTTTTAATTAGGTACTATTGCCTTTTTAATACGGTATTGGAATTTTTTTTAGGTATTTGCCTTTTTAATAGGTATTTGCAATTTTAAAGGGTATTTGCTTTTTTAATAGGTATTTGCCTTTTTAATAGGTATTTGCCTTTTTAATAGGTATTTGCTTTTAATAGGTATTTGCCTTTTTTAATAGGTATTTGTTAGATCTTAAATAGGTATTTGCCTTTTTAAATATGGTATTTGCTTTTTATAGGTATTTGCTTTTTAATAGGTTTGCAATTTTAATGGTAAAATTGCTTCCTTTATAGGTAATTTGCCCATTTTAATAAATATTTCGCCTTTGAATAGTATTTGGCAATTTCTAATAGGTATTTGCCTGTTTTAATAGGTTTTGCCATTTTATGTTATTTGCCTTCCTAAATAGTTAATTTGCCTTTTTAATAGGTATTTGCCTTTTTAATAGGTCTTTGCTTAAAAGGAATTTGCAATTTTAATAGGTAATTTGCTTTTAAAGGTATTTTCCTTTTTAAAAAAGGTATGCAATTTCCATAGTATTGCTTTTAATAAGGTATTTGCTTTTTATAGGTATTTGCCTTCTTAATAGGTACTTGCCTTTCCACTTTAATAGGTATTTGCCTTTTCTAATAGGTATTTTGCCTTTTTAATTAGTATTTGCCTTTTTAATAGGTATTTGCCTTTTTAATAGGTAATTGCAAATTTAATAGGTATTTGCTTTTTTTAATAGGTATTCTGCCTTTTAATAGGTATTTTGCCTATCTTAAGTAGGTATTTGCCTTTTTAATAGGTATTTGCAGTTTTTATAGGTATTTGCCTTTTTATAGGTATTTGTCATTTAATAAATATTTGCCTTTTTCATTAGTATTTGTCTTTTCATAGGTATTTGCAATTTAAATTGGTATTGCCTTTTTAATAGGTATTTGCCATTTTAAAATAATATTTGCCTTCTGAATAGGTATTTGCCAATTTTAATAGGTTTTGCATTTTTTAAAAGGTATTTGCATTTTAATAGCGTATTTGCCTTCTTAATAGGTATTGCCTTTTTAATAGATATTTGTCCTTTTAATAGTTATGCCTTTTTAATAGGTTATTTGCATTTGTAATAGGTATTTGCCTTTTTAATAGGTATTTGCCTTTTTAATAGGTTATTGCTGCCTATTTAATAGATATTTGCAATTTTAATGGTTTTTGCATTTTTTATAGGTATTTGCCTTTATTAATAGGTATTTGTAATTTAAATTAGGTATTTGCATTTTTAACAGGTATTTGCTTTTTAATAAGTATATGCCTTTTTAATAGGTATTTGCAATTTTAATACTGTATTTGCCTTTTAATAGGTATTGCCTTTTTCATAGGTATTTGCAATTTTAATAGTATTTGCCTTTTTAATAGGTATTTGTCATTTTAATAAATATTTGCCTTTTTAATAGGTATTTGCCTTTTTAATTTGTATTTGCCTTTTAATAGGTATTTGGCCTTTTTAATAGGTAATTTTGTCTTTTTAATTGTTATTTGCTTTTCTAATAGATATTTGCCTTTAATATGTATTTGCATTTTTTACTAGGTATTTGCTATTTTAATAGGTATTCTGCCTTTTAAATAGGTACTTTGGATTTTTTGATAGTATTTGTAATTTTTAATAGTATTTTGCTTTAAATAGGTATTTGCTTTTGAATAGGTATTTGAAATTTTAATAGGATTTGCCTTTTAATAGGTATTTGCCTTTTAATAGGTATTTACCTTCTTATAGGTATTTGCCCTTTTAAAAGGTTTTGGCCTTTTTAATAGGTATGTGGTGCTTTTTTAATAGGTATTTGCATTTGTAATAGGTATTTGCTTTTTAATGGTATTTGCTTTTTATAGGTATTTGCCTTTTAAATAGGTATTTGCTTTTTTATAGTTAATTGCAGTTTTAATAGGTATTTGCATTTAATAGGTATTTGCCTTCTTCTATAATAGTATCTTGCCTTTTTAATAGTATTTTTCCTTTTTAATAGTATTTGCAATTTTAATAGATTTGCTTTTTTTAATAGGTATTGCCTTTTTAATAGGTATTTGCCTTCTTAATAGGTATTTGCCTTTTTAATAGGTATTCGACTTTTCATTAGGTGTTTGCCATTTTAATAGGTATTTGTAATATTAATAGGTATTTGCATTTTTAATAGGTATTTGCCTTTTTAATAGGTATTTGCCTTTTTAATAGGTATTTGCCATTTTAATAGGTATTTGCCTTTTTAATAGGTATTTCTTTTTCATAGTATTGCATTTTAATAGCTACTTATTGCTTTTTAATGGTATATTTGCTATTTTCAATAATATTGCCTTTTGAATAGGTATTTGCCATTTAAATAGGTATTTGACTTTTTAATAGGTATTTGCCTTTTTAATAGGTATTTGCAATTTTAATAGGTATTTGCCTTTTTAATAGGTATTTGCCTTTTTAATAGGTATTTGCCTTTTTAATAGGTATTTGCAATTTTAATAGGTATTTGCCTTTTTAATAGGTATTCTGCCTTTTTAATAGGTATTTGCTTTTTAATATGATATTTGCAAATTTAATAGGTATTTGCATTTTAATAGGATTGCCTTTTTTATAGGTATTTGCCTTTTAATAGTTATTTGTTTTTTAAATAGGTATTTGCCTTTTAATTAGGTATTTGCCTTTTCATAGGTAAATGCAATTTTAATAAGTATTTGCCCTTTTAATAGGGAATTTGCCTTTTGAATAGGTATTGCTTTAAAGGTATTCTTTGTCAATTTTCATGGTATCATTGCCTTTTAATAGGTAGTTTGCTTTTTCATACGGTATTTGCCTTTTTAATAGGTAATTTGCCTTTTTCATAGGTAATTTGCCTTTAAAATAAGTATTTGCCTTTTTAATAGGTACTTGTGCTTTTTAATAGGTATCTGCTTTTTTATAGGTATTTGCCTTTTTAATAGTATTTGCAATTTTAATTAGGTATTTGCTTTTTTAATTGGTATTTGTTTCTTTTTTAATAGATATTTGCCTTCTTAATAGGTATTTGCCTTGTTAATAGGTATTGCTTTTCTAATAGGTATTTGCCTTTTATAGTTATTTGCCTTTTTAATAGTATTTGCCTTTTTAATAGTATTGCCTTTTTAATAGTATTTTGACTTTTTATAGGTATTTGCCATTTTAATAGATATTGCAATTTTAATAGGTATTTGACCTTTTAATAGGTATTTGCCTTTTTAAATAGGTATTTTGCCTTTTAATAGGTATTTTCATTTTTTAATAGGAATTTGTCTTTTTATTATATTTTTGCCTTTTAAATAGGTATTGTCTTTAATAGGTATTTGCCTTTTAATGGGTATTTGCAATTTTAATAGTATTTGCTTTTCTTTAATAGGTATTTTCGCTTTTTAATAGGTTTTGCCTTTTTCATAGGTATTGCAATTTTAATAAGTATTTGCCTTTTTAATAGGTATTTGCCTTTTTAATAGGTATTTGCCTTTTTAAAAAGGTATTTGCAATTTTCATAGGTATTTGTCTTTTTAATAGGTATTTGCCTTTTTAATAGGTATCTGTTGCTTTTAATAGGTATTTGCCTTTTTAATAGGTATTTGCCCTTTAAATAAGTATTTGCCTTTTAATAGGTTTGCCTTTTTAATAGGTTTTGCCTTTTTAATAGGTAGTTGCCTTTTTAATCGGTTTTGCCAATTTTATAGGTATTTGCCTTTTTAATGGTATTTGCCTTTTTAATAGGTAATGTTGCCTTCCCTAATAGGGTATTGTGCCTTTTTAATTAAGTATCTGTTCCGTTCCTAAGAATTGAATTTCAAATAGTATTGGATTTAAAGTAGGTATTTGACATTTTAATAGGTATTTGCCTTTTTAATAGGTATTTCGAATTTTATAGGTATTTGCCTTTTAATAGATATTTTCATTTTTAATAGGTATTTGCCTTTTTAAATAGGTATTTTGGCCTTTTTAATAGGTATTTGCCTTTTTAATAGGTATTTCTTTTTAATAGGTATTTGTTTTAATAGGTATTTGTCTTTTTATAGGTATTTGGCCTTTTTAATAGGTTATTTGGGCCCTTTTTAATAGTTTTGACTTTTTTAATAGTCTTTTGCTTTTTAATAGGTATTTGACTTTTTGATAGGTTGTTGCAATTTTAATAGGTATTTGCCTTTTTTATGAAGTATTTTGGCCTTTTAATACGTATTTGCAATTTTAATAGGTTTTTGCTTTTTAAATAGGTATTTGTTGAATAGGTATTAGCAATTTAGTAGGTATTTGCCTTTTTAATGGTATTTGCCTTTTAATATATATTTGCCTTCTTAACAGGTATTTGCCTTTTTAATAAGGTATTTGCTTTTTTATAATAGGTATTTGCTTTTTAAATAGGTATTTTGATTTTATAGGTATTTGCTTTTTAATAGGTACTTTGCAATTTTAAAAGGTATTTTCCTTTTATAATAGGCATTTGCCTTTTAATAGGTATTTGCCTTTTAATAGGTATTTGCCTTTTAGTAGATAATTATGCCTTTCTTAATAGGATATTTGTAAGTTTAATCAGGTATTTGCTTTTTAACTAGGTATGTTGCCTTTTTAATAGTATTTGCCTTTTTTAATAGTATTGCAATTTTAAAGGTAATATTGCCTTTTAATAGCTATTGCCATTTTAATCAATTTTCCTTTTGAATAGGTATTTGCAATTAATAGGTATTTGCCTTTCTTTAATAGGTATTTGCCAATTTTAATAGGTATTTGCCTTCCTATTAATAGGTATTTGCCTTTAATAGTATTTGCTTTTAATAGGTATTTGCTTTTTAATAGGTATTTGCCAATTTTATAGGTTTTTGCTTTTTAATAGGTTTTGCTTTTTTCATAGGTATTTGCATTTTAATAGGTATTTGCCTTTTTTAATAGGTATTGCCTTTTAATAGTATCTGCCTTTTAATAGATATTTGCAATTTAATAGGTATTTGCATTTTAATAGATTTGCATTTGTAATAGGTATTTGCCTTTTTAATAGGTATTTGCTTTTTATAGTAATTTCCCTTTTAATGTATTTGCCTTTTTCATATGGTAATTGCGAGTTTTAATAGTGTATTTGCAATTTTAATAGGTTATTTTTTTTTTTTTTTTAATTATTTGCTTTTTAATAGGTATTTGCCTTTTAATAGTTATTTGCCTTTTAAATAGGTATTTGCTTTTTAATAGCTATTTGCCTTTTTTAAGTAGGTTTTGCCTTCTTAATAGGTTATTTTGCTTTTTAATAGGTTACTCGACCTTTGTCATTACGGTGTTTGCATTTTATATAGTATTTGGTAATATTAACTAGGCTATTTGGCATTTTTAATAGGTATTTGCTTTTTAATAGTTATTTGCCTTAAGAGGTATTTGCAATTTTAATAGGTATTTGCCTTTTTAATAGGTTTTGCCTTTGTCATAGTATTTGCCAGATTTTAAGGTAAGAGTGTGTGTGGCTTTTTAATAGGTATCTGCCCATTTTAATAAATATTTGCCCTTTGAATAGGTATTTGCAATTTTAATAGGTTTTTGCTTTTTTAATAGGTATTTTGCCATTTTAATAGGTATTTGCCTTCTTAATAGGTATTTGCCTTTTTAATAGGTATTTGCCTTTTTAATAGGTATTTGCCTTTTTAATAGGTATTTGCAATTTTAATATGTATTTGCTTTTTTAATAGGTATTTGCCTTTTTAATAGGTATTTCCTCTTAATAGAGGCTAAATATGCCTTTTTATAGGTATTTGACTTTTTAATTGGTATATGCCTTTTTAATAGGTATTTTGCCTTTTTAATAAAAGGATATTGAAAATTTTAATGGTATGTTTGCCTATTTTAATAGTATTTGACTTTTTATAGGTATATTGCCATTTTAAGTAGATAGTTTGCAATTTTTAATACGAATTTTGGCCCTTTTAATGGTTTTGCCTTTTAATAGGTATTTCCAATTTTTAATACGGTTTTGCCTTTTTACATAGGTATTTGCCTCTTTTAATGGTATTTTGTTTTTAATACGGTATTTGCCTTTTTCTAATAGATTCTGCTTATTTAATAGGTATTTCGCATTTTTTAATAGGTATTTGCTTTTTGATAGGTATTTGCCCTTTTGATAGGTGTTTGCAATGGTTCTTCTTGTATAGCTGGGGTGGTGATGCTTTGCCTTTTTATTTAAGTAATTTGGCATTTTTAATAGGTAATTTGCAATTTTAGTAGGTATTTGCTTTTTAATAGGTATTTGTCTGTTGAATAGGTATTAGCACATTAGTAGGTATTTGCTTTTAATAGGTGTTTGGCCTTTTTACATATATGAGATTTGCCTTCTTAACAGTGTATTTTGCGCTTTTATAGTATTTGCTTTTTATAGGTATTTGCCTTTTTAATAGGTTATGTTGAAATTTTATAGGCTATTTGCCTTTATAGGGTTATATTTGCAAATTTTAATAAGTATTTGCCTTTAATAGGTATTTGCCTTTTAATAGGTATTTTGCCTTTTTTAATTAGGTATGTTGCCTTTTAGTAGATAATTTGCC
>JABUQX010047071.1:0-47500 GCA_015478945.1 Trachelipus rathkii
GAAGAAAGTTAACTCTAAATCCTTCCTTCAGTTTAGAACTTTTGTGTGATCCTATAGGTGGACGTTATACGTCCCGCTAGGTTTCCTTAATGTTAAGCCTTTTAATTTATTTCCTTTTGTATAAATAAAACTTAAAAAAACTGTTTACTTTTTGAAAAATCAATAAAAAAGGAGTGCCGTTGGACGGAGCGGCTATATGAGGGAAGGTTAGGGAGTACCCGGCTGATTACTAAAAAACTAAGACATATTTTTTAAATTCATCCATGCTGATGAACAGTTTCTAAAGTAAATTTTCCAATAATTTATGTAAGAACTGAGTAAATAGGCTGCAATGATAAAAATATTTTAATAAGATTATTTTTTTCCGGAGTAATGTGGCGCTGTCTTGTTTTCGCGGTTAAACTTATTATCGAAATAGTGCCGGTTACGTGGAAATCTGTTTCCTTGAGAAATATTTGCGGATTTGTCTGTGGAAAAGTCTAGGGTAAATCTAAGAATTCAAATTTCAGGTGTGTACCCTTGTTTAATCATTTCGCATCTATTACTTTTATTATGTGACGAAGCATGGGGCCTAGTGCACGCTGAGAGTTTGTCCCGTCGCGTCTCTCTTCTGAAGCATCTTGGAGTGGATTCTATCTCTGACTAGTTTGACGAGTTCTCACTAAAAGGTACTCACACACAGTAGGGCGGTATAGTTGTCTTGCTTTCGATTTTCGTCTGCTTCATTCTTCTAGCTACATTTTCTGTTTTCGTGGTGCACCGTTTAACCACCTTACCCTCAGTCTTGTGGAGAAAAAGTCGTTATTGCTATGATTTATTATAATTATTTTATCTCTGTGTGAGGCACCCTGTACGACGCATTGCAAACATACCACCCGACGACTGCTTGGACCTGCTTGCTCAATAGGGTTATCTCAAGTCCATTTATCCAGAAGTAAATCTCGTGAATGCACCAACCCTTGCTAAGGACGCTAAAGTCGAAATAGAAGTGGAATCAAATGGAGAAGCTGTTGAAAATAGTATTGAGTTGGTTGTTGAAAGTAAAACAGGAAAATTTGGCCAATATACAAGGTGAGCTCTTGCGATATTTTTCAATTATTATTAACTTTCAACCTCTAATAATATAATGGCACCAGCTTTTACCTATTAGTTTTCAATTTGCTATTCCTTATACAGAAAACTTATCGTGAAATCTCCCATTATCTTTTTCCTAATATTAGCCTATTTTAGTCTTTTTTTTAACAAAATTCTTCCTTTTCTGTGGGTAATAATTTAAAAACATATTTTGATTAATCTCTAAAGGCACATGAAGAAATTAATCAAGGAAGTTTCGAGGTCATAGAAAATTTAAGACCACATTGTAGTGATATTCTTAATAGATTATAACGTTCACGCTTAATGGCCCTCATTCGCATGAGTAATGGAGTTGTTTACAAATACAAAATTATTTAAAAAACCAATAACATATCACACATTCTTTTTAGGGGCATAATTCTCATTTACTTTTATCAACTTCGTACTCCTTCTTTCTAATTAATAACAATTATTTAGAATATATTTTCAGTCTTACAATGTATTTTGCCACATTATAATTCCTTAACTTTTATTCTTTATATCCGTTCTCACTCATCATGTATTTGCCATGTGATTCTACGGTTATCCTTATCATTTCTTTTTCTTACGGAGTTGTACAAGCGGAAAAAATTCTCCCCATTCTCTTATTAACCGCACTAAATGCTGTTCTTGGTCTAATTCACCACTCATGGAGATCACTCTATAAAAAGAGAAACAAATCTGCACATTCTTTTTTGCTAGGGTCAGGTTATTTGGACCGAGAGATTTATGAGGATCCAGCCCATGAAAATACTCTATGACAAGCTTCTTCTTAGAGAATTCTGAAGGTTCTCATATTCTGCCCTGCTTTTATCCACAAGGCACGGGAAGACTACTAAAGAAAGGATTTTGGATTGGTTGTTAGAATCATCGGGATGCTCTACATGATGCTTCCTAAACAAAAAATTGTAAACTAATTGTTTAAAGCTCGGTTTTTACGTTTTTTCAAAATTAATAACGTGATGTGTCTTAAGAGGAACTTCAATAGGTCTCTATGCCACATGGTGTACTAACAAAAGTCTATGTCTAAAATTATAACTTAAATGGATAGGTATTATTATTTATATTATAGACTTATATAGAGCGAGGACTATATTATCTTACCTCATCTTTATCTACAATGTTTATTTCTTGGAATATTGAATATCTGAAGGCTTCCGTATCGATAGGGTATATATTATTATATACCTATACTAAGTATATATATATATATATATATATATATAATATATATATTCATTTCAGCTCACTTTGTATGGTATGATTTAACTTGTATATTTTCACTCATAAACTTTACTTTATGGGTAGGGTGATATATGAGGGGTGATCTATATTTTCATTCATATAATAACTAATACATTCTTTTGTATCCTATTTGTTTTTAAAAGATTCATTAAATGTGGTACGATACAGGGTTGTGCTTTATTCTAGTAAAATGAACCTGTTCAGCTGAGCCTTTGGAATTGTGTAACGGTCAATAATGGTTGAAAAATCAAAAATTTAAACACAAAAAAAGATTAAAGTAATGGGTATTTCCAAACATATTTTACTTTTTATATATAGACTGAAATTTCTTCAAGTTTGATTGGGAACCTCTGACCTAGGACATCTTTCATCCTTTTATTTTTCTTTCTTGTGTGAGTACATTTCACCTTCAAGAGAGATGGAGATTTCGTTCTATTTTCTTTAGCGCTTTATTAACCTTGTACTCAAAGGATCTAAGGAAAATGGCTGGTATAGCTCTCGAGTTTGTCATTTTGTAGGAGGTTGACGCTATCAAGACTGTCTGATTAAAAAAAATAAGATGACCAAACTTATATTAAAAAGTTTGGTAAATAGCCCATCTAAAATAGAAACGAAATTGTTCATTGACTCGGCCTAAATAAATAATTAATTAATTGGTCCTAGAATCACCAGTTTCACATGCATAATAAGGTAAATAATGAGATTAATTGGGCTAATACACAATGTAGCAAAGATCAGTTCCAATCCCCAAGAATCCTTTTATAAATAGTAATTGCAGTCTTCGGATTTTAAACGAACCCGATGACAAGTAAGTTAAGAATATATAGGTATCCATGCCCGTTAAAAGCTCAAGTTATATATATCATACATTACCTTAATTATCTATATATGGCCTTTTAAAGGGAGCTATTAACAATAACCACCATCTTGTAGCCATATTTCAAATATTAATTACCATCATGTTAGAAAGATAGTTTCACATATCCAGTTGGCATAGTTTTTTTACCTTTAATTCATAACTTTTGTTCAGCTTGTTCAAAAGTATTGTTATTTAATGAAGAACTAATTTTCCAACATTGTCAAGAGATTGAAACATTTGATAAGCTTTAAACATATACCCTCTAAGTAAGGATTCTCACGGAACGCATTCAATTTCTTTGGCTTTCCTTAGTAACCAGTTTGAAACCTGAAACTATCATCCTTGATGCTCGGTAATGTAATTTTACTATTTTAGTACAATAATTTATTTCCTTATTTATTACCGCATGAAATGTACAGGATTCAATAAATGGTGGAAAAATTATATTTCCTTGCTTTTCTCTTGTTCTTATAACTAACATAATGGCTTATTCTTTTTATTTACTCCATTCCTGTCTTTAAACATTCTTAGACACCAAGTTACTATTACTTATTACATTCAATCTATTTTACCATTTCTAGCGAACAATCTTAAAAGAACATTATTTTTCTTAAGCCGTTCGATGTTCTGAGGCGAATTTAAAATTTCTTCCACCCGCCAGTTTCTTGCTCTGTATAGGTATAGGGGAGTTGTTCGCCCCTGTATGGAGAATGCATTGCACATCTTGGAGTGCTTCCACTCACGCATCCCTTCTGGAAAAGGTGTAACGGAAGACTTTCGTTCATCATCTAGCCTACTCTACCAAACACTTCCAGTTTCCAGTCTTTCCTGCAGTCACTTCCTTACACCACGTGCTTTTCCTCGCAGTTTACAGAACTTGTTCAACTGACTATTATCCTCATACTGTTGTTTGTCAAAGAAAATTTGTTCTATGCCGAACTATCTCTCGTTATCTCACTACTTATCTCTCCCTCTGAGGGATACGTCGTGCTCATATTCATATCTGGAATGTAATAATTCTTATTATCCTGTCTCTTTCTGCTCGTCAAAGCTCTCTTCCTCGATGACCCCATATCTAGATCCTTTATGTTCTTCTTGCTGGAATTTTAAGGGCTTCCCTCTCAACCGCAATGCTCATTAAGCTCTCTTCTCATTGTACAGTTTACTCGGTCAAAAGTCTGGTACACTGCAACACTTGTGAGTCCAGCTAATGCAGCAGTGGTGATTAGAGAGATTGATTGCACTTATCTTGGGCTCAAAAAACATCCCTGGTACAAACCCCACTCCTCTTTTTTTTATTCTATTTTCCCGAGTTCTATGATTCTCATGAATAGTGCGGTTCAACTGTAATCGGATAATGACTTTGCAGCTGACTAGCTAACTGCTGTATAGAATTCCATGCGAGAGCCTCTGAATATTGGCTTCTACCTAAACAGAAATATATAAAAATATAATAAATTATACGGACCTAGTTATACTATAATATATAATATATATGTGTATAAAAAATTCGTCCTCTATCACCCCCTCAGAATTTAGTATCAATTATTCCCATCAATTGCTTTTATATTTTATTCCATATTTACACTATAATATTTTTCACTAATATTTTTGGGTTCTAAGTATATATAGAAAATTCAACTTCAGATCCATACACAGGATAACTATACTAACTACTTCTTCTTAATCGGTTGCATGAATCTCTATCCCCATACGGAAATAAGGGTGGGACCACACACGCGAAATCCGCCAATCTTCATAAGGCCGAGAACTATTCTTCGTCTACTACAGGCCAACCAACGTTAGTGTCTTCGCCACGGTGTGCAGATGCTTTCCTTAATCGTCGCGCCAGAGTAGATAGAGAACTCCATACTGAGCTAACGGAAGGATTCTCGGAGGATCCCCACGTCATTTGCACATCATTCGTGAATGTGATTGGGGCGTGCGATCTGTTAACTTTGCAATCCACGGGTCGAGGACAGCTCCACCCATCCCTTTCCCTGCCGCCACGATATCTCAGTATATTTACTCCAATGTCTAGGTAGATCTTTCTACGTGGAGTTACTCGACCTATGTGGGTATATATAACTTTATATACTATTATACTGTCTTACCTATTACCATCTTTTTAGTGAACTATAAGGTGTTACATATAGGGGTAGTGCCAGGTGAGAAAGTATATGAAAACTATTCACGGTGAGTCTTGCTTTATTGTGACTGTCGTTATTTCATAAAATGGTGTCAATTTGAGGCTTACACTATATATATACCATCTTCGCTTTCTTGATGCCTCATCTATTAGTGACGACCTTACGTTGTAATGTATATATTATCTTGAGATGTATCAAATACCCTCATTATTATCATTAATATAGCGTATTGAGAACGTCAGCTTCTCAGCTCACCTTATATAGTCAATAGTTATGATCTTTGAGACCTGGTACTGTTGATCATGTTAGTGACTTTGAGTAATTTGTAGGAGCTTGATCTCTATATCCAGTGTCTCAGATTGTTCATATAAAAGACTTATTCTATGCGGTCGTATTATACTTCTACTTCTGTCTAAGTTAAGATGCAGGAATGTGGCGGAAGCAGAGTAAGATATTAGTTTGTGTCTAGCTTTTGATATCAGTAGTTGCTTAGACCACATGTGTATATAGGATCTCCGGCCCATTCTCACAAGATTACCTGTTTATGTTATTAACAACATTTTAAATACAGAGATCATATTCGAGGTGAGTAGTACTCTTGGGTACTATATGATATTTAGAGGTTATATACGTCGTTACTTCATTATGATGAGGTGCGCTGCATTTAGGTAAGGATTTCTGTGTGAGCACAATCAGCACTGAAGTCTGCGCGTCTGGGTCCCTCGCTGAGTTAACTATCTCAAAGTAACCAGGAGAGAGTAGTATTAGAAGCAGATCAATTAACATTTGGCCCGTCAACAATCTCGGAGCACGCTACATTTTGGGTTTTCTCTGCCTTACGGTTAGGGCCCCCAATTATATGAAAAACCACCTTTCGCATATTCCTTATGTCCTCTTAACATTTCAAACATTCTTCTTGGTACGAGGTGGCTGCTCTCGGTTCAATACCCCTACGACTTTGAGTCATATCTATCTCTTCTAGCACTATTTGTGAGTCTATTATAACATATCCCATTGTTGTCACACGTATCCTTTATTTTGTCTACATGTGTGATATATTCTGGAGCACGAGGACGCTTGAGTTAACCGTTAGATCAAAATTTTAGTACGTTCTTTTCTCCTCCAACACGGCATCCCACTTCCGACAATCTTAACGTATCCTCTCTGGTTGTTCTACTCTCGATCTCTGTAAGAGGCAGGGCTTTGCATATCGAGACTGATTGTCCGGAGATATTATTACCCCTATTCTTATTTGACGTATGCCAACAGGGAGAGAAATAGTTGATAACGGTGTGGAGCGATTCTGCATGATTTGCTTAGATTGTGCTGTGAGGCTATGCGTAATTAATCGAATCTTTGGAGGTGTGAAGCCCAGTTCATGGTTCTTCATCTCAACGTCGGAGACTTTCTCCTCCATATCTTATAGTTCGATCTTGCCTTGGTTCTCGCTAACAGCAATTCTACCCATTCGAAAGCTAGACAGTGATAAGCGCTGAGGAAATTAACGTTCGTTTTCTTTGCTTAATCCTGCCTCTTCAAGATTGAGTCTAACTATTTTTGTGTCTCTGTGTGGGAGCTCGTATATTCACTTTGATATCGCTCGCATATCAGCGGACGTTTTCGTTCTTCTCATCAGCAGGGTAAGGTAGAGAATATTTCCGCACTGATTTGGCATGCTCAACATATATATGTGTTTTCTCTTCCGCTCGTATCACAAGGATCTTGTTCTTGCCTCTGCAGATCATACAGACATTCTCTTAACTAGCATCTTTCTGCAATTCTGCCATTCTCCCCTTATTTGTCTGGCTTGATTTTTTTCTGCTCAACTTGTAATAGCAAATATATTTAGCCTGTTTTACTCACGTTCAACTCCGGCAATCCTCGACATTGCTTCCAGTGCGCATCTCTCAGTGTGTAACCTAAGGCCTCTTACCTTGATAATTTCGTTATATTGATCGGTGCATGGGGCTCTCTTGTAATATCTACATGAACTATAAGGGCGGCCTCTCGAAACCGAACTGCATTACCCAACCCGATAGTCACCACCTCTTGCTCCTCCTTATAGCTTTTACTCAAGGGCACGGCTGACACTTTGTTATTAAGCAGTGGTGCCCTCACCGCTACCTATTTTAATCTTCACTAGCAATTCTCGTCGGAATGCAGATCATACTTGGTTGATCACACACTTACCCCTGTATAGCTAGTTGGATAAGCGCAACCATATCACCTATACTCCAACGCCTAATCCTCACTGGGCAGAGAGAGGAAGGAATATTCTGAAAACCTTCTTCTCAGAGCGTAGCCGCATTCCTCATTGTCAACTCTTGAGATTTGGGTTCTATCTCGACCATTCAGTGTTTTGGTCGCGATCATCATTAATCCACCACGTATCCTCATTCCCATTACTGCGGAGTGTTGTTTTCGTGTTGGTTTCGTAGTACTATTGTTTCTGGATCTCTAGGCCTAGTTTTTTCCGCAAATTGTTTAGGTCTTTCTGGCTTTTAGTTAGAGCTCGGCATTGCCGTTGGAGCTTTGTTGTAATGACTCCTTATAATATAATTTCCCGTTTAAATCTCTGACGGTAGAGTAATATGAGCGTCTGAGGAGCCTCTTCAATCTCTCCTTTTGTGTTTTGCATATCTTCTCTTTTTTCTTATAGCTTATCTTGTTTAAAGCACTTGTCTTTAAATGCGCTTTACTCACCACTCTTAGGTCTGTTGTTGAAACTATTTGCGACTTCTTCCTGACTCCTTTGCACCACATATTAAGTTTGTTTCCTCAAGTTTTGTGTCTTATGCACCTTTCTATCTTCCTATAACTTATCCTTAATCGACCACGCCTCAGCTGCTGTCATCTCTATTTGATCCATCTTTTACTATGTCATATGACGAAAGAATAGTTTTCTGTCGTCGATACAGCACTGTGTAGACAGTATGTTTCCTTCTACTTCTCTCTCATTTCAAATCTGCCAATGGAATATCTAGAGAGTGTACATATTAACCTATCTCATCTATAATTAATATATAGTATTAGTATATAATTATATTGGAGGTATTATATAAGTTATTTACTTATTGTTAAGCTTAGGCTAATAATATATATGCAGTAACCATCAAGGGCTTATTGACCTACATTTCCGGTGAGAGTACTTCCTAATACTCATATACCATTACTCGGGGTATCATAGGGGTTAAGTATGAGTTTGTATGCGATCAATCGTTATGAGTATATTAGTATGACCTTTATATTGGGAATAGTAATACTATCAGCCTACCTTACAAATTAATTATATTTTCCGATCACTGAAAATACTTATATAAATTATACTATATTTATATTTATATATATATATTTTACCTATAATGTGATCCATCTTCTGCGGAACAACTTGACTAACTCTGAGTTCTCATAGTTCTTGATTGAAAAGGTTCATTGAATCACGCGTCTTATCCCGAGCAAATACATATCCAACATCCAGTACTTTTTGAGGATATCTGAAAATAAAACCGTCCAGAAATAATCAGCCGCTATATAGTGCTTTTCTGCGCGCATTTACGCCATGGTTTGCCACCCACGTAATATTTAGTCTAGGTTATAACTCGTATATATTATGAATCAATCTGGGTCCTAAAAGATCGCCTTGTGTAGCCAAAAGCCACACTTCCTAGGGATTATATGTGCCATTTATACGTCTTTTTTCAGAACTATAGATAGATGAGCTCAGGGATAATACGTAGTCAGAGTACAAGATGTTGGTGTTCCCTTGCTCTTTGGCTTGAGATATTGATATTTAGGCGCTATACTACATATATAATAATAACTATACATTTAATAGCGTGATTATATGACAAGGGAGGTGAGCAATCAAGCCTATACTTTATTATAATTTATGTTGGTTTGGAGTCTTTGTCGCGAGATGTTACCTTCTCGTGTTATGGTTTCCCTGATCATTAATACTTATCTCATTGGATGGTGTTGGGCAACATCTCTTCCGCCTGTAACATTATCAACACTTTCGAAGAAAAAACTTCAGTAGTTACATCTCTAAGCCTCAGGGTTAACACTATTGATAGTAAAAGGATATATTCATGCTTTTCGTTATCTTTAGAATATTGAACGGCGTCATTCTCATTTACGTTTATTGCATTTCTTGCTTTACGAACGTAAGAAATACTAAAGTTTGCTAATTCAGATTTATTTCCACATTTTAGCACTTATATATTAGGAAAATGCTCCGCCCACACATTCAAAAATCGTAAGCATTCCTTACAATATACTGTACAAGTGTTATACTATCTCCGCTCCTATTACCCGCATTAAAGTGAAAATGCCCCTATACGTGGAATTCTTAGAAACATGTCTTTATACACAACCAAGAGGATTGGTCGACGCTATAGTGGGTAACATCATCATCTGTCCTTGATTTCATGAATGTTTCATTCATTTGCCATAATTAGCTTTTAGCTTTAAATCTATATAATTACTTCCAAATTGATAAACTCCATCAAATAGTTGATTCATTATTTATTCTCGCTATAAAAAGATTCTATTTTTGATTTCCTTTTATTGTTTATCTCCAAAACCGCACTGTGCCTCCATTCAAACAACGTTTGGATCATAGTTGGAATACATGTAAAACACACGCTTCTACCTTTAGTGAACGCGCATAATTATCTTCGTACGCTTAGAACTAGGCTTACATATTACTTATCTGAGCGTAGTACACAATGGCAAAATCGAAAACGGCTTAAATATTTAACCGCGGCACACTTCTCCGATAATTTTAATATTGCCGAAGAGTTCGTGTACGGCTTTTTATCACCTCACTAAAATCTGCTCTGATCTTCAGCGTTATAACAAAAAAAAAAATATATTTCAATTTAATTCTAATATTTAAAAACATATATATATATATACAAAAACTATATTATATATATTACATATAAAATGTAAATATTTCATTTGCATAATTTTGGATTAATTATTGTGTTATATTAAAATTTTCTTTAGATAATTATTATTCCTATAATTAATTAGTATATTATAAATATTATATTATTATATTATATTTTTAACGATTAATATACAAATCAGGATATTCGTCATATATCACGCCAGAAATTTTTTATATTTTTTTAAATAAAAATATAATAATAACACGATTCAATAAATGCAGTCTTAAGTTCCGTTAAATATACAATAAATCCATAAATAATATAATAAAAAAAAAAGGAAATAGGCATTACGACATTAGCTAATAAAACCAAATATATATAATTATTAATTCCATTTTATTATGAATAATCTTGGTAGTATATAAGCTAGTTTATAAAACATTAACTTTTTTATACTATATTAAATTTGAGTTATTAAATATATTAATCATTATTCGATAAGAGGAATATATTGATTACTATACATTAAATATTATTTATGTCTTTCGTTTGACCGTTTTAACTTAACCTCTTCCACTGTGCAAGAGTTTGTCCTATTTAACAATCACCTATATAATTTCAGTTGAGGTTAATATTCTCGGCATGTTTAAACTCTAACTTAATTTATTTTATAGATAAATTAAAGGATAAATGTAATCATTTTCATTGTATCTCGATTTAGATGCCTTATTATTACTATAGTAAATTAATTTTTATTTATTACTTTATAAGAAAAAAAGATTTCTTTCAGCGTTGCATATATTGATTTTCTTTAAAGTAAATACCAGAAACGTTTGTATAAATTTCACTGTATATTCTTAATTCGCTCTGGATAGTCATTAAATAATTGAATAGTACAAATTACATCAATTTTTTTATATTATTATTCCTTGTTTTACAAAGTAAGGTGGATATGTTAGCATTTATATGTAATTCAATTTCATATAATTTTTTAATTCTGGTTTTATTAACCTTTATATATAATATACTGTGATATATAAATATATATGATTTATTGATTATATTTATATATTGAGTGTATAATTATTATTATAGGTATTATTATATTATATTTATGAATTAATATTATTTATTATATTATTAATATTAATATTATTCTTATTATTATTTATAATTATAAGGTTATATTATTTAATATATATTATATAACTAATATTAATTTATTTATCATATGTTGTAATTAATATTATAATATTTATTATATATATTTTAAAATATTTATTAATTAATTTATTTAATTTATTATATTATTAATTATATTATTATTTATTATATTTATATATAATATAATATAATTTAATATTAATTATATTATATTTTTCCAGAAAGTATTATAATATTATTTATATATATAATTAATATTATATATTATTATACCTTATTATTATATAATTATAGTAGTATATAATAATTATATTATTATTTTAATTATTAATTTTAGGGTGGTTATATATATAGAGCCTATATATTATTTTACATTTAATATTACATTTACTTTTAATACATCTAAATTTTTCTATATTGAATGATTTTTATATTGCTTAATTAATATTGTTATTTTTAATTTTTTTCACACTTATGTCATTATATATATATACGTTTATTAATATATTCTATATAAATTTATTAAATTTTCTTGTGTTTTACTATATTTACCTCCATTATTATTGTACTAATTTTAAAATATATATATTATTACATACCTATATATCTTATTTAATTAAAGTTTAAGGGATATTTTTAACCTATGGATGACACTTACTGGAGAGTGAAAAGATACATTACTTATAATAAATGTCACTATCAAATAATTATTATGCACATTATTGTCTTATACCGATTTTTTCATATATCAGTTTAATGTATGTTTGTGTTTATATTTGGGGCTTAAGTCGAAATTTGGATGTACAAGTTAATGTAGAATTTGAGATTTATTTGATTAATACCAATTTGAAAATTGATGAAAAAAATTACCAAGAAAACAAGTACGCGTATTCCGTTCTCTTCAATGTTCGTGATTTAGTTCCCACAAAAGAATTAAGCCCGTTCACACTCGCAGTATTAAAATATTTATCGGATTTAATTTAGAAAAAGTCAGTTTTCTAAAAAGGTGATTCATAATAATAAATAAACGTCACTATTCGATTTTTCGGGATTAATTTTATACCTTACTAAAGGTGCTCTCTACATTCAAAGGAAATGCCTTCTAGATTTACTAAGGAAACATATTTTGGCTACACAAAATTCCAAGACGTCGGTTTAATTGAATCTCAGAGGTCGAGTTAAAATTAATGATCCTTTATGGATTAATTAGTCATATATATCTGTACAATAAATGTTACAATAAATAATTAAATTGTTGGTATATAAAGATATTATTTATTGAATGAAAAATACCTCACCTCATAACTTCACTTTCTTCTATATTATTCTCATTATTATTACTAATAGTAATAATAAAATTATTTTATAGTAAGCAGTAATTATATAAATTATCCTTTATTAATTGTATTATTATTATTAATTATTGATTATTGATTGATTAATGATTAAAGTTATTAAATTCAAATTATTGACAGAATAATATAATGTAGTGTATTATTATTATATTATTATTTTATTATTGAACGTTAAACATACAATCTATACTATATATATAATTAACCTTCTCATTAGTTATACTGAAGATAAGTAAAATAAGTGATATATAATATTATTATGAAATATCAATCATTATATATATAGTATACTATAACTCACTATCAAACAATAAATATAATTTTAATAATTATATATATATATAATAATTCCTTGAGCAAACTAGAATATTTATAATAATAATACTTGTATTATGGTTATATATATAACTATAATCTATAACAAGACCGAATAATCCCTACTATATATATATATATACGTCTATATAATAGAGAGAGAGAATACTACGACTCCACCATTATAATCAACTTTTATGAGTCGACGACTCATAAACATTTGAGCACATTGTTGACCATACAGCAATGATAAAAAAAAAACCCAAAAAAAATAAACAACAACAAAAAAACAACAAAGAAATAACATAAATCCAACATGTAATGATAAAGATGATAAGGAAAGGTCGTCGATAATTATTTAATCTAAAGAGTATCGAATCCTCCTATTAACCATCGTTAATCCTTGGACTTTAAAAAACAAAATTTTGTGTGCTATCAATTGAGTTTCTCCATTTCTTTCTTCGAGTAAGAGCAACATCAGTTGATAACCACTTTAATATACAGTAATGATGGAACTCGATTGGTCTGTTGGTTTTTCGGTTATACTCATCTAAGAAATCTTCTGTCTAACTAAGTTTGTAAAAGTAAATTTTACCTATATATACTATTACTATGCTGGCTTTCTTGCATAAAATAATTCTCTGAATATATATATATATACCACTCATAAAATTATATACCTATTATATTATTATTGACTTATATTATTGCTAATTCTACTGAAAAATGTCAACTCAAGCGAGAGTAGGATAATCCATTTTAAATAATCCTCAACGTGGGATATCAACATAGGGATTATCCTTAACTCTAATATACCAGGTAACCTCCTTTTTACGTGCATTGGAAATAATCTTACTAAAACTTTTATATATATTATACTTAAGTTCATATCTATTATACCTATATATATCGTTACCTACTAAATATATATAATATAAATTTAATCTGTTCCTCTCTTATACCTTTAATTATAAAATATATTATGATATATTTGGGATTTGGCTTATATCTCGAACTTTCGTTTTGCAAATTATAACCATTGTGAAGGACCTCATATAATCATTTCTCTCTAGTCCATTAGTTTATAGGTATCTCATCAATACTACTCATAATAAAGCTCATTAATAGTCAATATATATACTATATGTATATTCATAAACTGGTTAAGACAAACCTTGAAATGAGACTCGAGAAAAGACTCTCCAACCTTTATATATTCCAGTACAGTATATCAAATTACAATGTCTGTAATACAATATACCTAAACATTCTAATACCATGATACTATATATAGTATAACTAATATTACCTATAATAGTACCTACTTATATATATATATGGCTCAATATAAATGAACTTTTGAGATACCTTTATGTTGTAGTGAGTTATACGAGTTATATAATTACTATAGTGAGAACCTATACTATCTGTTATATTATCACTCCAGTATGCAAGCTAATGCTCACTATATAATAAAATAATTATTATCCCTTTATACGTATACATATATAATAAGACCCCTTTTTTCACCCATCACCAAAATCCTCTCCACCTTAGAATATATATGTATATTCATATAATAGTATATATATGTTATTGTATATATATTACTTAATTTTATCATCTAAAACACTAATTTTCATTTTCCATAACACATGTATAAAGATCCTTATCAATAATGTACCGATCTACAAGACGATTTCATGAAACTTATTTGAAATCGTTTTGAAAGTGAGTCTGTAATTTAGAAAGAGATAGTATCCTTGAGATAATTGACGGCTCTAAAAAAAAGAAAAAAATATTACTATTAAGTATTAAGATTTCTAACTGGAAAATTATAGAAAATATGTTTTCCAAGAATTGAATTTCTTTTTATTACCGACTAAGATTTTTTTTTTTTTTTTGAAGGATTGCAACCCTGGACTAAATTATAGTATTTTGATTATATGATATGTAATCAGATGCAACAAATAGTGTTTCAATCCCAGAGGAGGCAAGGTTCTTTATGTTATTGATTTTTTTTCAAAAAAAATAAATAACTTCCTCTTCCTTCCTCTACTTAATACTATATATATAATATACACTACTAATATTATAGAAAATAATAACTAATACTATATATCAAATACTAGAACTAATATGACTAGTATTAGGTTGGTAATAGGGAATAAAATTTATATTTCTTTATATATATTATTTACCTCATATACCTATTTTTTGTTACCTTAAGGAAATATATACCCCTACTATATCATTTTAGGATGGATACTAAATACTATTAATCATTTTACTCAATATAATATGTTTACAAACTCACATTGTTCTTATATATAGATATATATATATATATATATATACCTTATCCCATTCTTATTAACTGAGCCGCTCCTCAAGCTCAGCTCGGTAGAGCTGCACTCGTCTTAGCAAGCGAGCGGCCGCCAGTATGATGACTGGGTCTGGAGTCGAGAGCATATGCCTCCGAAGCTAGTTCTCCTTAATTAACATCTTGAGCTTTCGTCCACAGGAGGCCACTTTCAGACGTTAGTGAGTTTCATCACATTTGTGGTGTGCTTTGCTACAAACGAGAGAATAAATCGCGGCGTCCGCGATAGGCCTGGCCAGCAGCGGACTTAGCCGTTAGGCCCATGTTCCCTTGCTTTTCCAAGGACCTTTCTCGAAAGGGTCCCACTGACTATGGGCACGATAAAGTATAATAAGAATAAGAAGGGGTAGAAGAAGAAGAAGAGTGCTAATAATAATAATAAGCGCCAAAGTCCAACTGGTTTCTAATATATTTAAATAACACATATAATAACATATTATTATATAATATCTATATATTATTCTTATTTATTTTATAGGTTATACTTATATATATATATATAGATATCTAATATATATTTATCTACGTATTTACGGATATATAGTAGATCAAAACATATACTATATCTATAGGAAATAAATAACTATATATAAATCATCACCAAAAGGAAATACTACCAAGATTACATGAGGTACAAATTACCACTTTACAATATTCAATAAAGATTACATTATATAGCAAAAAAAAATGTAACTATTGGTGTAATACTAATAGCGCGGCATTAAATATAAACCGGATTGAAATATGTATAGACGGTTATTTAAACCTTATCATCTATACAAATCATAAACATATAACAATATAAAAGTAACTGACATTTTCTTATATAATATATTAATAAAATATATACATATATTTTATATAATATATATTAGAAAAAATATTCTATGCTATACGTTTCTCACTTATATTATATACCTTCTATTACTATCATTTCCCCTACCTAATATATGACAAAAACCAGTTTATATGTCGATGAATAATATTATACTTATTCTCATATATAAGGACATGAAAATAATTATATGTAAATTCAATCGCGAAAAGAGAAATGCGTTTGTTTTAGTAATAGAAATATTCCCACAAAATCTTAAGGGTTAGATTAAACTAGTTTCATTACAATTAGTAAAATATAGGTATCATAAATCGCTCCCCTCCCCCCCGTCTCGTCAAAAATCAACATTAACAGCGTTTGAGAAACAACAATAATCATTCTCTCCATGTCATTAAAGAGCACTAAGATGATCTCCAACATAACATTGTGTTCTTTTGTGCTTGCTTAAAAGAACCTTCAATGCTCTTTCTAGGAATAGAAGTACATGAATACTCTTGGGTCATTTCTCAACTAAACTCTCCTGATTTCTTGATAAGTATTATTCTCTAATTAATGTATTATTTTTTAATGCTTACACTTAATTTATCTCTTTTCATAATGGAGGTATAACACAACATGTTCATTGTATATGTTTGAATCGAATCTTTTTCTTGATATATCATGAATATAGCGCCAGCCGGAGGTGTCGAACAATAACTTGGCCTACTACAACACTGTGGATCACAGATCTTAACCTAACACTGGATTCTATATGTCGGGACTTATCAAGAGACTATAATGTAATTTCTTTTTCTGTGTGTGATTTGGTATTGCGCGCACTATATAACTACCATCGAGAGAGTTGTAGCACGGGTTTGCAATAAATGCTTCATTCTACCAGAACTAGGGAACAACGCTAGAGAATCGAACCAATACACCAACGCTGAGACCTGCTCATTTCACACAGATGAAAAAGCTCTACTGACACAAAGTGCCAAACTTGATTTAACACAGTTCCCCTCCTTGCTATACATAAAAGTTAACAAGCCGGTTAGTTTTCCTCGAAAATGATAATAAAATCAGTTGGCGCTAGACGAGCTATTACACGAGAGTCACTACTTCCATCAGCAAACTGTGTAATAGATTAACGAATTTGAAGCATTTACATATTAATATATATAATATATACAATAAAATATATAATACTTGTGATGCTCACCCTATAACAGTTATTATACCTCGAGGGCTAATATACTATTATACGTATACTATATTGGCAAAAGAGTAGGCATACTCAATAAAATTATTATATATCTTTATACCAATATAATAGAATAAATTACGTAAAATAAAACCCTATATAATTATAAATATAATATTATAAAAAAAGGATATTATATATATATTTATAAAATTGATCATATATTCCCAATATATATATACTAGCCCACCTACATATATTTACGTATTCTATTTATATATTATATTATATATATACGTATAATATGATATATTATATATATTATCTGCTGAGTGGTGCGTTCTCGCGCCATTAACTTCTTACGTGTCATTAAATTTGCAAAGACGCTTTAAGTAAAAATGAGTAATATGTATAATGCAATGATAAATGTAAAATAATCTGTTAAATAATCAAAATAAACATTATGCACATTAATTAAAATTAATATTATAAATAAAAGTCAAAAACAAATAATAAAACAAATTATCAAGGATAACATAATCAATTAATTAATATAGAGTTTTTTTACTACTATTATATATAGTAAATAATAATATAATAATTAAATTAACATTAATAAAATATAATGGAAAATAGATTCTGTGTAATAACAATAAAAATATAAAAATTATAAAATTAATATAAAATATATATATATATAAATCAAATATATTAATTAATATCTAAGTAAATAATAATTATATAATAATAAATTATTAAATAAATATAAAAAAATAAATAATCTAAAATTAAAAAATAATCAATAAAAATAATATTAATAATAATAACAAATTATATAATTAATAAATAAATAATATAAAATATAAATAATTTAATAAAATATATTATATAAATAATATTAATTAACTATATTTATTATATAACATATTAATAATTATCATAAAATTATAATAATGATAAATATAAAATATTAATAATTAATAAATATATATTAATAATTATTATAAATTAAATTATATAATAATTAATATAATAATTAAATAATAATTATAAATAATATATAATTAAAAATAATAATAATATAATAATAATATAAATAAAATATATAATTAATTATAATTAATATAATAATATAATATAAAAATAAAAAATAAATTATATAATATATTAAATAATTAATAATAATAATATGTAATACTAAATTGAATCCCGCTATCTATGGATCACTTATCTTTATTCCCACAGATACTGCGCGCACGTCCCTTGTATAAATTAAATTAAATTACTATTATTATAAGCAATAAATACTAAAAATATAAAATAAAAAAAAACCACAAGGTTTAATTATAATAATTATATATATATATTATATATATCTAATAATATAATTATATATAATCTATATATATATATATAACTATATACTATATATATATATATTATTAGGACACAAGGTCAATCATACACAACCTTCTTATCCCCAAGACTGGTGGAAGTAAGTGCGTGACACATGCCCGAAGCAGAAAAGTAGTAGATATATAATATGACACAAGTCGAAAGAAAGCCCAGCTTGCCACCCCCTTTATACCTATTAGTGAAAATTCGTCGCAGTCAGAAAATCCACCCTAGAAGCTTCAGAGTAGACAAATCCTACGCAATAAATAAACAAAAATACAATACTTCGATCACACTGAGTAGGAGAAATAATCAAAATCCGAAAAAATTCAAACCTTCACAACTTCCTTAAAATTAAATACCCATCATTCCTCTACCCCCCCTCTATCTTTACATTCACATTCTTACAAACCAAAAATTATAGCAAAACTTTCTACAAATTTGTAACATCTATCTCCACATGAATACTTTGTTGCTTGGAAACAGATCTGTCTTTAAGTGAGTATGCAATACATCATAAGTAAATAATTTATATATATATGCTATGTCCCAAAAGTAAGTAACAACATGAACATTATAAAATACATAAACAAATTTGTTTTAAGACAGGGGACACATCCAACATAATAAATAAATAAAAACGCAACGGACTAGCCTTAAATGGAATGAAAAGTTTTTGCTAGTGGGACTTCTTCTTCTTCTTCTTCTTCTTCTATCTCTCTTCTTCTTCTTCTCTTCTTCCTCTCTTCTTCTTCTCTTAGTGTCGGTTATGTTAAGCCGGTTAGTAAACGCGGTTCTAAGTAAGGGTTAGTATCGCATAATTTCACAACTTGCAAATATAACTCCTATTTTTCAAAAAAGGAGATACCGTAAACTCTCCCGAATAATTACAGACCCATTAGCTTAACTTCTATAGTTTGAAAATTTTTTCTGAAAAGCAATACTAACTACATAGATTAGTTCTCACTCTTGAAGATCATTGGACATTGCCTCAATTCGAATTCCCAAACGGGTTTAGAAGAAATAGATATGCTTAACTAATTTACTAGAATTTTTTAATGTTTGTTATTAATTATCACAACTATTAAAAATCTTTATGATGTCATTTCTTTAGATTTTCAAAAGGCATTCGATATCCGTCCCTCATCAAAGATTATCTGGTAAACTAATTGACGCTTCCACCGCGATTCAGTTTAATAGGTAGTTGCATATGTAACAATTGGATTAATTAAATTGGTTATTTTTTAACTGGATCGACGAGTTGTTCTCAATGGTGAGTGCTCAGAATGTGCCTGAATTGTTATTAGTGGTGTACTCCCAAGGATCCTGTTTCTGATCCAATATCTCGTTTATTTAATCATCTTGACAATGACATAGATGATGACTATTTTAAGCCAATTCTTCTTCGAAATTTGCTGACCTGGATAGCAACTTTTATCTTTTCACAAGTTGTTCTCCGTTACATACGAAAATGACCAAAGAAAAATTAAAGTGGCGTCCGAACAAGGACTTTGTGTTCCTGTTTACTGGGTAGCGCTTTGTTGTGACTCCGTTTACGTCGCTATTATCATTTATTCTTGGTCTGTTTGTTATCAGTGAGGAAAAAGGATCTAGGAGTATTAATTAATAAGGATTCTAAAATTTGCGAAACAATGTGCTTAAGTTGTTATGAAAACAAATAAAGCTCTAGGCTTTACTGCAGAAACTTAAAAAGAAAATAATTTACAATCATATAGATATAATGTTTCCTCTCTATAAAACATTAGATAGACCTCATCTGGAATACGCAGTGCACTTTTGGAGTCCATACCTCAAGAAAGACACATGGATAAAATTGAAAGAATTCAAGAAGGGCAACCAAAATTAATACCAGAATTGAGAGATAATTTCATAACGAGCAACGACCTACGTGAATTAGAATATACCATTCTTTAGAGACAGAAGATTGAGAGTAAAAATTAATAGAAGTTTTCAAAATACTAAATAAATTTGACAATATCGATTAACCAGGCAATTCTTTAGATATGATTTTTAATGATGTAACACGAGTAAGGGCATAAACTTTGTCATAAATCATTTCAAACGCCAATATTGCTAAAGAATTTCTTCACTTACGATGTAATTGGAAGAGTGGAATAGTCTCTTCTTATGAAATAGTTGAACAGCGGCCGCATCGATTCATTCAAAGAAAAAGTTAGATAAATATTTAAGGAAATTGTCTTTGAATTTCATTCAACTCGATTTTTATTTTATTAAAACGACTGAATTAGACGTGACCTAGATTAAGTAAATAACTCAAAGAAACTATTGAAATCATTTGGTAAACGTTAAAAGTACATCTCAAAAGAATTTGGGCGCCGACACTTATATAACATTTAATGTTCACACGCTTAGAAACATATCTGTTCTAAGATCGATCACACTTCGATCACACTGAGTAGAAAAATAATCCAAAAACAAAATTTTTGACACTTGTAGCACTAATGATGTTTGATTGCTTATGAAACAGAACAAACTAAGTCTCTTCGAGGGAGTCAAAACTTCCGTAATGTCCACTTTTGGAACAGTAAGACATATCCATATATCACATATAAAATAACACAAAGTATTCTTCATCAGACTATGATGCTCTCTGTTGGTTTAGTTATTGATGCAGGCACTACACTCATAACAGTCGAGCAAACTCAATATGTTCATATGAAATCAGTAAATAATAAACGTTTAGTCTGGAGCGTCACGCTGGGATTTGGTTTAAAAAAACAGTCCTAGACACATCGCACAAATAAAGTGGAACATACACACTACTAATCAGACTAGCCTGATGAAACTGTAAAGCCTTCTGCAAGCTCGGTGTTTCTCGTTATTCTCTTCTCTTCTTTTTTCTCTCCCTTTCTTCTTTCTCTTCTTCTTCTTCTTCTTTCTTCATCTATCTTTCTTCTCTTTTCTCTCCATATCTTCTTCTTCTTTTCTTCTTTCTTCCCCCGCCTTCTTCTTCTTCTCTTCTTCTTCTGCTTCTTCTTGCCAGCATATGCTCTGCCGTCTTCTTATTATTCCTCACCTTCCATCTATCCTCCTTCTCTAACCTTCCTTGCCTTCTTCCTTCTCTCTTCTTCTTTCCTTTCTTCTTCTCTCTACTTCTTTAATACACAACATTATCCAGCCCTAAATAGATAGTCATTGTTGCGCTAATAGAACGCCAGATCCGCATCTAAGTGAGCAAAGCCGAGAGGATTACCATTGTAATTATTACACAATAAATAATGAGCCTTCATGATTAAATATCACATAACACAATATATATTAGTTTGTTAAAACTTAAAAACACATCCACTTATTTAAATAAACAAACAATAACATAAAAAACTTGCATTCTTTATACTAGCCTACAGTGACCTGTAAAGTCTTTGCTAGTGCGTTCTTTTCTTCTTTTCCTTTATCTTGGTCTATTTCATCATCCCACCATATCTCTTTCTCTTCCTCAATTAGAAATTTCTTCTTTCACACTCTCTTCTCTTTCTTCTTCTTCTTCTTCTTCTTCTTCTCTACTTATATGGAGTCTGTTTTTTGGAGCCCATACTTCAGGAAGGACATAGAAAAAAATATTGATAAGAATATCACAATTATGGGTAAAACACACAATTAAATCACCTCAATTCAAAGAATTTTAGAGAAGGGTGGAAGTCATACCAGAGCAACGACTTTTATGTGACTCTAGCACCTATATCATTGGATAAATCAGACCAACATCAGAACTATTTAGTGCAGGAAAGATTAAGTAGAAGTCCTAACAAATATATTTAAATAATATAATAGGCAAAAAAAATTTAGCAATTGTTTCTTTCTTTCCATTTTTAATGATGTAATAGGAAAATTCTACATAAATTTTGTCATCATCAACGATTTCAAACCAATATAAGCAAAGAATTTCTTCACTATCCGATGTAATCACATTTCACTGCACAAAGTCGACATAGTCTATATATATATGAAGATAGCAGATAGATATTACTACGGCATCGCGCCAATTCGAGATTCATTCAAAAAAATTAACGATTAATTATTCATTGTAAGTATAAATTGTGTCTGTGGAAACTTCATCTTAGAAACTCGATTTTTTTCTTTATTCATTATATACTAGAATGTTTTACCATAATCTGCAGACTACCTGCTACTCTCTCAGTTATTCCTTGAAATCAAAGTAAAAATTTCGAGCTCTCAATTGACTAGTTCACGACCAATTTCTCCTTAAAGTTGTTTATCTAATCTCTCATATAATCTTGAATGAATCCGAGTGTTGCCGCTGTTACTATTTCAGTAAGAAAGCTCCTACCTCTTCGATTAATTGGTATCAATTACATCGTAGGGAAGAATTCTTTGCTATATTGGTTTGAAATACCGTTTATGACAAAATTTATGTAGATACTTTAAATATTTAAACATCATTTAAAATCCATATCTAAAGTTTAATTTGCCTATAATTTGATTAAATATTTTCTTAATAATAACTATTATATTTTTCCTTCTCATCTTCTTTTTGTGTCTATTAAGAATGTTTATAATTCTAATTTCACGTACTCTGTTGCGTGGCGTATGACTTAACCATCTCTTAAATTCTTTGTAATTAATCCTCTTCGCTATTTCCCCTTTTTTCGCCAATTCTTCTCAATTTTTTCTTGTACCTTTCCTCCTGAAGTATGGGCTCCAAAACTGTACTAGAGAAGAAGAAGAAGAAGAAGAAGAAGAAGAAGAAGAAGACAGAAGAAGGAGTAAGAAAGAAGATTTTGTAAATCCACTTTAGCAAGATTCTATTTACAGTTCCTACTCCATAGGAGCTTAGTCTGCTTTAAGATATGTTTTTGTTATAATTTTACATACTGTAATATAGAAAATATGTGTCTACTGATTGTTTAAAACAATCTGGCTTATGTATTTTTTAAATAAGTATATTATAATTTAACCTATTTCATATTTAATTACTCCACTACGGCCATTGTTCTATCTTAGAGATCCTCGCTATCTAAGACACATCCCATCATTTGAGTCTGATAAGTATTTTTTTTCCTTGCTTTATTAGAAGCAAGTTAAGAAGTAGGGAGACAATAGACGAATGAAGAAGAAGAAGAGAAGAAGAAGAAAAGAACGAAAGCAAGCAAAGAAAGACAGAATGAAGTAAGAAGTAAGAACAAGAAGAAACAGGAATAGTATAGTAATATCACGAGAAGAAGAAGAAGAAGAAGAAGAAAGCCAGAAAAATTGAAGAAGAAGAAGAAGAAGAGAGAAGAAAGAAGAAGCAAGGAGAAGAAGAAGAAGACGAAAGAAGAAGAAGAAGAACTAGTCGTGGCGTAGGACTAGCAAAGACTTTACATTTCACTCAAGGCTAGTCTGTTAGTAAATATAAATATACATGTTCTTTATTTTACTACTTCTGTTGGTATGAGTTCTATGCTTTTATATTAATCTTAATATTCTGTTTATGTCCTATTTCTTTCGAAAATAAGTTATTCATTACTAATCTTACCTCACTTTACCTATGTATACCACTTTTGCAGATATGCTCACTTGAGCAGATCTGCTTCTAAGCAAAAACATCATAGTCTAATTTATGTAATCTTTGTTTTATAACTTAATTGTGTTGGAACTGTCACTGAGCCAAACGTGCATCGATACCCGTTTGTCCTCAAGACACAGTTATCTGTTCTAAGCAATCATATACTAATCATAGTTGGTCTTTATCAAGTGGTCAAAAATTTTGTGTATCTTTATGGATTATTTTCTACTCAGTCTGATCGATTAGATTCACCATCCTAGAACAGATATGTTCTAAGCGGTGAACAGTTAAAACTGTTATACTAATTTTCGGCGGCCCCTAAAAATTCCTTTTTGTATCACTGTACTGATTACCATTTATCCAAAATATATATCCAATGAAAGAGTATATCCTTTGAGTTATACTTTTATCTAGGTTCCACCGTCTAATCTATCGTTTCAATATAAATCAAATCGAGTTGAATTGAAATTCAAATACTAAAGTGAAATTTTCCTTAAAATAATTTATCTAACTTTTTCCTTTGATATGAACTCGATCTGCCGCTGTTTTCCCTATTTCATAATGAGATTTGGAAACTACTTCCACTATCTCATTACATCGTAAGTTGAACGGAAAATTCTTAGTCAATATGTAGGGTTTGAATAGTCGTTGTATGATCAATGTTTCCTATTCTCTCATATACTCCCGTGTTACATTCATTAAATCATATCTAAAGAAAAATTGCCTGTCATATCGATATTGTCAATTCTATTAGTATTTTTGACACTTATACTATCTACTATTTAACTCTCAAATACTACTTGTCTCGTTAGTATACTATTCAGTCACGCTCAGTCGTGATACAGTATGATATCTTACTCTCAATTCTGGCTATTATTCTCGGTGCCCCTTCTATTGATTCTTTCAATCTTCTTCCTATGTCATTTTTTGAGGTATGGCTCCAAAAAGTGGCATCCTGCGTATTAACCAGACTGAGGTTAGTCTAATGTTTTTATAGAGGAGGGAACTATTAATACTTTTTTAGATTTTATTCGTAAGTTCTCTGAGCCGTAAAAGCCTAGGAGCTTTATTTGTTTTCATAAAACTTCAGCCACTTGTTTCGCAATTTCTAAATCCCTTATTATTAATACCCTAGACCTTTTCGCTCTACTGCATATATCGTCTCTCGGATTAAATGAGTACATCTATTTTGCTAAATCATCACTTCATTTTGTTCCTACTGTGCCACACACAAATGAATAATAACAATTTTATCTGTAATTAAAAGTTGAAAACATATCTCCCAAGCATCCAACTTAATCCTAAATCGCTCTCGAATAAGAAACTTGGGATAATCTTTCTCACAGTTTATGCAATTCCTCCAATTCGGTGTATCAGCAAATATTTCGATGATCATTAGTCTTATAAAATAGATCAATTGCATATCGTCAATGGTTACATATACTAAATATAAACAGTATTGACTCAGACAGATTCCTTGGGGTACACACTAATAAACATATTGAGCCCATTCTTGAGCACTCACTCATTAGAACAACAACTTTTGTCGTCGGTCCAACAATTTTTAATCCTAATTTAAAAGCCTGTCTCGAATACGTCAGGCTCTAGTTTCCAAATACAATCTTGTGAGGGACGGTATCTTTATAGAATGCCTTTTGAAAATCTCAATAAATGCTGTAGAATTAAAGGGCATTCTGACACAACTTTTACCATTAAAAAAATTCTAAGTAAACATTAGTTAAGCATGATCTTATTTCTTTTAAATCCGTGTTCGAAATTCCTGAGCAATCCATGATCTCAGATGTGAAACAATCTACTAGTTTAGATCTCGCTATCAAAACAATTTTTTCAACTATAGAAGTTCAAGTCTAATGGGTCTGTAACTTATTCGGGAGTCTTACGTTCTCCTTTTTGAATCAAATAAGGAGTTATATTGCAAGTTGAATTATGCGAATACTAACACCGCCTTAACTTACGAACCCTTACTAACCCTTACTAACCGACAATTCTGAGAGAAGAAAAGTTTCAACGAAGAAACGAAGAAGAAGAAAGAATTAGAGAAAAAGAAGAAGAAAGAAGGGAAGAAGTCCCACTAGCAAAAACTTTTCATTCCATTTAAGGCTTATCAGGAATGTTGAGTTTTCATTATGTTGGAATGGTTCGCCCTGTCTAAACAAATTTGGTTTATGTAGTTTATAATTCAATAGTTGTTAACATGTTTTTAGCATAACTAAATTATTTTACTTATGATTTTGCTTACTAGACACAGATATACATGTATTCACAAGCAACAAATATCAATAGTGTTACAAATTTGTGACAAGTTTGTTTGCAGGTGTTTTTCGGATATTTATCCTACTCAGTGTGATCGAAGTAATATTTTGTTTATTTATGCGTAAGGATTTGTCTCTTCGTGAGGCTCCTATGGGTGAGACTTTTTCATATATAATGATCTCGGTGACGAATTTTCCCTAATAGGTATAAGAGGGGGCGGTAAGGCCAAGGTTGGGCTTCTTCTTTTCGACTTGTGTCATAAAATTATTCTACTACTTTTCTGCTTCCGGTGCATGTCACTCACCTTACTCCCCAGTTTTGGGGAAAAGAAGGTGGATGATACTTATATAGCAATGAATATCAGATATTATATAATCATTTAATAAATACTTATCCTCACATCTACAATTATCCTACATTACTATATCTACATACCTAAGCACCTTACTCATATAACTATACTATTATATCTAATAATTATATATATACTATATATATTTCATACTATCATAACAACCCCGGTATACTTATACTATAAGGAATCCCTACTCCCAGTCTTGGGAGATAAGAAAAGTGGATGATATATTATTTGATTTCAATACAATAAATTAACACTATATATATATATATATATATGATAAATACTATATAATATATTTCTAAAAAATTATATATTTGTCTTATCTTCAACGATAACCTGGTAATATATATTTATATAATAATGGAGTGGATACTATATCATAGGCATATTCTATTAATAATCCTCCCGCATATAAACAATATATATACTAATTTTACAGATAAAATGGTAGATTGATTTATCATAAATTATTATATATATGATTATTATATATATAAGCTACTATATAATTTAATTATAATATGTATTACATAATTATATTACTAGCCCTATATATAAATATACTATAATTAAATGAAAAAATTTTTCCTCACTATTCACGTGATAATATAAAAAATTATTTCACTCACATATTCCTAGATATAATTCATAATATTCACCTCTATCCTATATACAGTAGTAAAAAACTAATTATACTAATTTTGTGAAAGTATCCTTGAGATATGATTTTTATTTTTTTGACTTTTATTAATTTATAGTTTGTTTATTTTATTAATTTAACATTATTATATTAATCATAATTATTTTCTCCTTTGCAATTAACACGTTAAGAGTACTTGAGTCGATTTACTCAATCAATAATATATATATAGTATATATAATATAATATATATATATTGATATATATATGTTTACGATAGGCGCCTTCATTTATATATAATATATATTTAACTATATTTAAGCCTTTAGCATAGATTCTATTTTAAACGTGCTCTTATATATAATTATAATCACTCATTAATACTTATAATATAAATATATGATATATATATACTACTATATATATATGACTAATATATAATCTATAACTAGTAAATGTTCAAAATGTCAATCTATTACACATTGCTGAGCTGGGAACCCGGTTAGCTCGGCTAGCGCCAACCGATTTTTATACTTTTTCAGGAAAACTAACCGGTTGTTAACGTTTATGACAAAGGAGGGAACTGTGGTTAAAAGTTTTGGCAGGTCAGATGAGCTTTTACGTGAATACAGGTCTCAGCGCTTGGTATTGTCGATTCTCTAGCTTGTTCCCAAGTTTCTGGTATGAATAACATTATTTCAAACCCTGCTACAACTCCTCGATGGTAGGAAGTTCCCATACCATCTACCACAGAGGAATACTATAGCCTGAATGTCCCGACATATAGAAATCCAGTGAGGTTAAGTCTGCCAAGTGTGTAGGCCAAGTTATTGTTCCACCTCTGCCTATCATTCTATACAAGAAAAGATTTCATTCAAACTATACTAACATGTGTGTAACCTCCATTATGAATAATGTGTAACTCTCAATGAATCATTAAGTAATACTTCTTTCAAGAAATCAGGAAGTTGGATCCCAAGATATTTCTGTACTTCTATCCTAGAAGAGCATTGGGTTCCTTTAAGCAAGCACGAACACAATGTTTCTGGAGGACATCTTTTAATGACCTGGAGAAATATATGTTGTTCTCAACGCGTTTGAATTTTACGAGGTTCCAATTACTAATTTACCTGTTTAATCTAACCCAATTTGTGTGGAATATTTCTATTAACCTAAAAACAAAGCATTTCCGCACCATGTTTACATAAATTATTTTCATTCCAAAAATGTAATAAATAACTAAATCTTACATTCATTAGCTAAACTTTGTCATATATATATAATATTATTATATATATATATATTTAATAACCTATATATCAAGTTATATTTCACAATATATTCATAATTACTATTGCAACTATAATATAATAACTTTATTATTATTATATAATAATAAGAATAATAAGGAAATCTATATAATAAACTATATTTATATATATACTATAATATATATATATATGCTTATATATTATATATATATATATAATATATATATATCTATATATAATATATCATTAAATAATACAATGCTATTTACAATTAATAATAATAAGAACTATACTATATACCTATATATCATTAAATAAGACTACAATACTACTTTATTTATTATAAATACCTAAGGAGATTATAGTATGAATATCTTTATACAATAAAAATAATTTAATCATTCAGCATCTGTATTAATCTTCTTCCCCCAGTAAGGACTTTCGTCCGTCAGTGGGACCTTCGAGAAAGGTCCTTGGAAACAAGGGCTAAGGCTAAGTCCGCTGCTGCCAGGCCTAATCGCGGACGCGCGATAGTAATTCCCGATTTGTAGCAAAGCAACAACACAAACTGACTCACTAACGTCTGATTGTTGGTTTTTTGAAAAGAAGCTAGAATTAAATTAGACGCACTACTAGCTCACATTCTCCTCGCTCCAACCCAGTCTCGAACCTGGCCCCTCGCTTGCTAAGCGAGTGCTCTACACTGAGCTAGCGATTCGAGTAGCCTCACATATAACTAATAACTCTAAGGGTATAGTATATAATATTACCCCTATATTATAGTATCTTCATCTTCTATACTAATAAGTAACAGACGGAAATTTCTCTATATTATTAATATATATCATACTATTTATATATTTTATATATACTAATATAATCTATATAATCTATATACTACTTATACATATATATATATATATATAATAATACTGAATACATAGCATATATCACCTACCATATATATATATATATATATAAATATATTATCTTATATTTCATACAAATCACTTTACTTATAAGAAACCCTTGCCTCCTCTGGGATTGGAAACACTATTTGTTGCAACTGATTGCAGATATCGTCATATACACTCGTCAATCTTATTACATTATCTGTCGAGCAATCCTTCAAAAAAAGTAAATGAAAAATTTTTATTCCTTAAAAATAAGGTAATTAAGCCTTTCATTGGAAATATAAATATCTTCCTATAATATATATCCAGTAGAAATACTTATACTTAAATATTTTCATAGTAAATATTTTTTTTTCTTTTTATTTTAGGGTCATATCTCAAGGATTACATTACATTCCTCTTTCCTTACAGCTCATTTCAAACATTTCAAATAAGTTTCATGAAAATCGTCTTAGATCGGGATTATTGATAAGGATCTTTATACGTGTTATGGAAAATGAAATTAGTTTTATTTCGATCAGATAATTTTTATATCATATAATAGTATAATATATATACATATACTACTAAACTATATATATATAATATATATATATAATATATTATATATATCCATATATATATATATTATATTATATATATATATATATATATACTATCTTAATAATATCATATATAACTTAATATATCATATAAATATTATAGTTATTCATTTTTACTTTTTATATACTTATGTTAGTATTCCATATCTAATGTTATCTTGGTATTAACTATATTATATATATATAAATTTATATAAAATAATAATACTTATATATATACTATATATACCATATATATATAAGGGATAGAATATATAATAATAATTTATATAATATTATTAGTGAACCTGGTTGATTAATTCATAGTGATAAAATATAATATACTCCTAGAAATTTATAAATTTTTATTTTTCCCCTATCTATATCCTAACATATTTCTAAGTATTCTCTCTATATCCCAGTCAATTATACTATATATATATATATATATATATATATTGTGTACTACGGCTATACTAGTTAAATTTATATACGTTACTTTGGATAAAATCTACTAGTATATATATGTACTATTAACCGTATCCTAATTAAAATAATCACTACTTACTCATCATATATTAATTAGCCAAGCATTGCTATTATAGACCGATTTATATATTACATATTCCGAGTTTACAAGAAGCCAGCATTAGTTATAAATAGGAAATACTTTCGACAGTTATGAAGAGATTTCTTAATTAAACCAACAAACCAACAGACCAACGTACCCAACAGAACCAACAGACAAACGAATCACCATCCGACATTTGTATATGTCACAGTTACTCGAAGAAAATTGTAGTAATTCGGGTTCTGCCCTCATTACACAAAATTTTTGTTTTTTAAAGTCCAAGAATACGATTTATGGAGGATTCGATACTCTTTAGATTAAATTACATTTCTATTCTTTTTTGCATTTAATTTTTTTTATTTCTTTGTTTTTTTTTGTTGTTGTTTATTTTTGTTTTGTTTTTTTGTGTCTCGGACTTGCTGTAAGAAAACAAGTGTCAAATGTTTATGAGTGTCATCATAATATTTATAATGGGTAGTAATTCTCTCTCTCTATACTATTACTACCAGTATATATATATACATAATTAACATAGATATATATATAACTAGTGATACTTACTACTATATATATATACCTATATATACTTATATACTATATTATCACAGTACTATATCCTGTTTCATCAGCACTATTAGTAATATAATATATATAATATACATATATATAAAAGCTTAAAAACAAAAAAAAAATAAACAAAATATAATATAATATATATATATATATATTTAAATAATATTTTAACATAATAATAATAATAATAATAATAATAATAATATTAATAATAATAATAATAATAATAATAATAATAATGATAATAAATAACAATAATAACTGCCCTTATAAAAAAAATTATATTTAAATAATAAAATAAATAAATAATTCAAATTCAATAATAAAATGATCATTTTTAATAACGTGAAGGAAATTTTGGGGGGGGGGAAACCACCTGTGTGGGTACCAAATTTGTTCACCACCTTGTAAATGTTAGCAAACAATCTTATTTTAATATTATAACATATAATCATAAAGTACTCGACCCTAATTTCTACTCTGAGCATATTAATCCGACGGCCTCACACTATTTTATTTACACAAAAATGTTCCTTGTAGAACAAATATCACTTGAATGAGTAACGGAGGAGGAGAGGAAAAATTTCACGAATCGAGGAAGCTATTTATTTATTAATCACCTTTTAGAAAACGGTTTTTATATATCGCAAAACTTTTTAATCATGTTGAACGGGCTTAATCTTTTGTGCGAACTAAAATCACGAACATTGAAGAGTAACAGAATACACGCATTTGTTTTCTTGGTAATTTTTTTCATCGTCTGAAAAGGGTATAATCAAATTCAACTTAACATAACCAAATCCGACTAACTTAACACAAAACTAAACGGATAAAAGTTTATATATAAATTACTATATATATATAGTAAAAAATATATATTATATATATATATCATAATTATATATATATATATATATATTATATTTAATATAATATATATAGATATATTATGTAAATAAATGGATTTCTAAATTATAGATATATATATATTATATATATATATATATTATATATTATATATTATAATATCGGTATATATATATATATATAATATTGGGAGTATATAAACTAGTATCTTATAGACTAGTATTAATCACATGCTTTGCTAATTAAATTATGAAATAATTAATACTTTTACTATAACATATATACCTCAAACCCGCTCACACTAGTAAAGTAGATAAATTTTCCTCATGCCGCTACTATTGACGGTACATATATAGGTATATATCTAGTTATATAATAAATATATATAATTCCTATTTTTATTAAATAAAACAGATTCATTGTATTCAATAATACAGAAAAAAATAGATTTAAATTTCATATATTTGTACTTTTCCGTTTTGTTGTACATACACGAGGAAAAAAAAACAAAAAAGGAAATGGTTTGTGTTTATAAATGTTTGGCATATAAGAAAAAGCAATTTACAAATATATAATATATTACACAATTAAATGTCATTCATTTGTGAAGACTTATTTGAGATTACTGGGTGGACCCTTCTTCGGGCCCCCCCACTAAAAAAATAAGATATTTCTTTAAAGGTTAACATATCCTAAATTTTTAATTAGAATAAACGATTATTGTTTCAATAATACTACTTCACACATGAAAACATAGTTTACTCAATCTTAATTTTGTTAACTAAAAGAGTTAGAGTTATATATGGACTCAAAATAAGCTAAGATCTCTCCTCAAATACGTAATGAGTTCAGATAAGTCTCAACACAAAAATCTACAATCTCATTGAGTCCTTTGCTAAGTGTCCCTTGAAGCAAAGGTTATCCTAATTGTAGAAGCAATTTTTCCTCTTTCGAATGTATTACATGTTGATCTATAGTCCAAATAAAACTTATATTTTTCAAATTGTTGCTTTACCCAACTTCCCTTTAAATTAGAAATAGTAAAAATCTTATGTTTATGATAAGGTCAAAGATAAATGTTCCTTCTAATGTTAACTATCTTTTAAAATTAATCCTTACTATTTTACGATTATAGGTATCTTATCATACACGAATAATTTATACATTAATTTAACAGTTTATATTAGGTTTGACAATGAGTATTTATAACTGAAACCTATATTTATGAAGTTAACTTAATTAGGGATATTCTAAAGAAATTTTTTTTAACGGATCTATTACTGGTCAAATTCCAGTGTTTTTACTATTTAAGTTTTAATTTCTGTTGAAACAACAGTTAAGTATTGATTATGATTATTTTTTTTTTATTCTAACAGCTATAGTTTGGATAAATAGTTAAAGCTTGATTTATCGAAGGTGCCGTTAATATTTATAGGGATCGTTTTCCGATTTTCATTTGTGAGCTTTACGCTGGCGATATGAGAAACATGTTGTAATATCCAGTGTTTTTAGCAGTCGAATATTGGGCGACATAATTCAGAACGTTTGTCTTACATGTTTATAATTTGGAATCAACTGTTTGTATGCGAGGGTTGCCCGCTGGTTTTGGCAATTACCAACAAATAAAAAGGAATAAAGTGATTTTGTATTGACAAAAATTGTATCAACTGGATTGTGATTTGGAGTTTTAGTCGATTTGGAACGTAAATTAGATTTAAACGCTAATTTCATGACAATGAATTATCAGTTCATGAATTCAAACGCACCCACTACGCACCGCCATCTTGTCGGTGTAAATTCCACCGCAGAAGCCAATGCTTTAAATAAAGGAAGCCTGTGAAGAAACAACCATTATCATGAGATTTTAGGAATATTTTGCTTACGTTCTGGTGAGCATATTTCTTTATTTTAAGTGCTTCAAGTTGTTATAATATTTATCAAAACTTTAGTATTTCTCTAATTATGCCCAATAGTAAAATTAAAGCGAATAACGAACCTTTAATATTTTCGTAAAAATAGCGTAAAAGCTGATTATCCTCTTTTTTCACTTCAAAGTGTTACCTCGACTAATTCTCTGAAAGTTTTTCTTTGAAAGTTGTTATTTATTTGGAGGATGGACATTATGTTATTTAATTATACCATTAGTCTATTATATAATATATATATATATATACTTTAGCATCTACTATTCTTATATATATATATATATTAATATATATATTATACTATACTATATTATGAGGTGAGGGTTATCACGACGGGGTATTATAGGAGCTGCTATTAGGGGTGGATTGTTCTTTCCACTTGCAAAAATATCTTGCGGCATAGGTGCTGCGCTTATTTTCAATATCCTCAAATACTGATCTGTGGATATTTCTTTGGCGGATTAGCGGTTCCTTCATGATACTCTTCCGAATTAACTAAAATGAAACGAGTTTCAAATATCATATATATAGTTATAATACTATACATATTGTTTGGACTTACAGAGATTAGATTTTCTGACTGATACGAGTAACTATATATATATATATATATCTATTATACTATATATATAAATATATATATATTCTATAATTAATAACTATAAAATATAAGGTATGTATTATATATATATAACTATATATTATATATGATATATATATATATGAGTTAATTACCAATTTGTATCCATGGGGCAGATTTGAAATGAGTAGAAGACTTAGAATGTCGCTGAGACATCCTCTATATGAATAGACAAACACTGCTTAGTATAAGCCACATCGATTTAATCAAACTAAAGAAAACATTTAAATTTAGAAATATGGTCCACAGAAATTAACAATGTAAATAGAGAATACATAACTGATGCAAAATAAGGAAATGAAGTTCGCTAGAACATTTTCCAGGATTTACACAAGCGGACACCCTTGAGGCTTCTAAAAACTCTCATTATCGAGCTCCTCATTATCCTAAACATAGGGAAAGACACCACTTCTTGGACTATTATATGCTTATCTAAAAGTTTGACTCCTGTTCCTGCTCAACCCATCTAAAAAAAAATTAGAATTTGATTATTCTGATTTCAAAACCGGTTTTAACAATGTTGGAAACCCATAAGTCATTACACAAAGCTGCTCATAGTCTCTGAAAGCAGAAAACCATAAATCTTTGCGATAGGATAGTATACCTCGAACATCGAAAACCATCGGAATGAGAATGAGATACCAGATGATGATGCAAAAACTGAGATATGAACAATCTCAAAGAGTGATCAATAGTTCGGTAGTTAGAAAGGTCAGAGCGATTTCCTTTTTTCAGAATAGGTTGAACATATATGTGCGCTTCCAACACAGAGGTAAGGTGTAAATACTGATCTGCAGAGAGTATAATCAAAATAGGTACGGCGCCAGCTCAGATTCACCCTCTCTAAAAACTAGAGGAAAATTGGCATCCGGGTCGCTTGCTTTCCTAACGTTCATAGATTTCAAGAGCCCATGCACCCGATCAAATATAATCACAGGTAAAGCATTAGTCACCTGAGAGGGAAGAAGCATGTCGAGGATTGCCGGAGTTGAACGAGAGTAAAACAGGCTAAATATATTAGCCTATTCAGTTGGAGAAAAAAAAATCAGAGCAAATAAGAGGGGAAAAGGCAGATATGCAGAAATTATTAGAGATGTTTTATCAAGAGGCAAGAAAGATTTGTCGGTAAGAGAACCAAGTGAGCAGCTCACTTTTATTTTCTGAACGTCCGCTTTGCTTCGAATAATATCCGAGCTAAAGAAAAAAATAGTGAATTCGATAGCAGAAAGAGTTTTATCCCCTTACTATACGCACTGTCTCTAGTCCGAATGGCGCGAGAACAAGCAAGATCGAACTATAGATATGGAGGAGAAAGGTTAGACGTAGAAGTGAACTGGCTCACCACATGTTCGGCAAGAAGCCAAAGTCTCTTCAGAGTCAAACAATTATTCCGGGAATAATTAGGGTAAACTCCGTAAAGCAATGAAAAGCCCTCCATTCAGCTCGAATAAAGAGCCAGAAGATACGTTAAGATTTGGATGGAGCTGTTGGAGAGAAAGCATTAAAATTTTAAAGTTATAAGGCTGTGCTCAGATTTACCAGTAGAAAAAAAGATAAGGTATTTATGGATACAATGCCTAGTAGGGAAACTCAAGTTAGGGGTGTACCAGAATTAGTAGAGACAATAAGGAATATGCGAGGTTTCTTAATTTGCTCCAGATTGTTGACAATGTTAATGATTCTGCCCTCTCCCCTTCTGGTTCAGTGTCAGAGGACCCCAACCACTCATCGTTGTGTACACAGAAATCCCTAAATACAGCACCTCATCATAATAGTAACGACGAATAATTATTAGTAAATAATATATTTTTATTAAAATGTTTTTAGTAACTTATATATGATACCTGTGGCTAAACTCTTGATACCTAAACTATACTCTCTCCGCAATCCGCGACTATTAAAAATAGGTATTCGCATTGAAATAGTGAAAATCGACATGGTCAATTCCAAATACGGTATATATAATATATATTACTATAATATATATTAATATATATATATATAGTATATATATATATATTATATATATATATATATTATATACTAATATATATATCTATATTATATATATATAGTATATATAATATATTATATATATATATATATTATATATACATATTCATGGGCGAGGATAGTCGCCGACTCTCATGCGAGAGGAGCTGGTTCAATCCTCCGTGTAGCACAGTGGGAGTTTTATCTACCTGGGGGCAAGAATTAAAACTCGACTGCGAACACGTTGGTGGCTGCTGTTGGGATAGCCGCCTTAAGTTCGAATTTCCTGTGTCCCCCTGATAGGGGAATAAATCAGGTTAAAGGTAGTTATATATAATATATATATTATATATATATATATATATATATATATATATATATATTATATATATATATATATATATATATATATATATATATATATATATATATATACCTCTGGTAGGAGGGATCAGAGGCCTCGCCATGGAATCTATCAGAGTTGTAGAGTGCAAATCATTATCCGATTTACAGTTTGAAAGCACCTATTGAAATCATAGAACTCGGGAAAATAATAAAAAAAGGAAGTGTGTACCAGACTTTACCAGTAATGCTCATCCTTACATAAAATAAAAAGGAAAGTGTGTGCCAAACTTTACCAGTAATGTACATGAAAGAATGAGCATTGCGGTGAAGTCTAGGGTCATCGAGCTGGACAGAGAAAGAATTAAGAATATAGACTTAGAAGTAGCACAAGCTATCCTCAAGGGAGTATGTATGGGATCAGATAGTTCGGAAGAACAATGTCTTTTGCAACAACAGTATGAGGAGAGTCATGAAACAGTTTGACTGCAGGAAAAACTGGAAACTGGAAGTGTTTGGTAGAGTAGGCTAGATGATGAACGAAAGTCTTCCGTTACACCTTTTCCAGAAGGGATGCGCGAGTGGAAGCACTCCCAAGATGTGCGATGCATACTCCATACAGGGGCGAACAACTCCCCTATACCTATACAGAGCAAGAAATTGGCGGGTGGAGGAACTAAATTTTAAATACGCCTCAGAATATCGAACGGCTTAAGAAAAATAATGTTCTTTTAAGATCATTCACTAGAAATGGAAAAATAGATTGAATGTAATAAGTAATAGTAACTTGGTGTCTAAGAATGTTTAAAGACAGGAATGGAGTAAATAAAAAGAATAAGCCATTATGTTAGTTATAAGAACAAGAGAAAAGCAAGAAAATACAATTTTTTCCACCATTTCTTGAATCCTGTACATTACATATGCGGTAATAAACAGGGAAATAAATTAATGTACTAAAATTACATCACCGAGCATCAAGGATGATGATTTCAGGTTTCAAACTAGTTACTAAGGAAAGCCAAAGAAATTGAATAAGTTCCGTGAGAATCCTTACTTAGAGGGGATATGTTTAAAGCTTATAAAATGTTTCAATCTCTTACCAATGTTGGAAAATTAGTTCTTCATTAAATAACAATACTTTTGAACAAGCTGAACAAAAGTTATGAATTAAAGGTAAAGAAACTATGCCAACTGAATATGTGAAACTATCTTTTTAACATGGTAATTAATATTTGAAATGTGGCTACATGATGGTGGTTATTGTTAATAGCTCCCTTTAAAAGGCCATATATATGGATAATTAAGGTAATGTATGATATATATAATTTAAGCTTTTAATGGGCATGGATACCTATATATTCTTAACTTACTTGTCATCGGGTTCATTTAAAATCCCAAGACTGCAATTACTATTTATAAAAGGATTCTTGGGAATTTGGAACTGATCTTTGTACAGTGTGTTTAGCCCAATTAAACTCATTTTATTTACCTTATTATGCATGTGAAACTGGTGATTCTAGGATTATTAATTATTTATTTTCCGAGTCAATGAACAATTTCGTATCTATTTTTAGATGGGCAATTACCAAACTTTTTACATATAAGTTTGGCAATCTCATTTTTTTTTTAATCAGACAGTCTTGATACTCATCAACCTCCTTACCAGCCATTTTCCTTAGATCCTTTGAGTACAAGGTTAAATGCAGAAGAAAATAGACAATTCCATCTCTCTTGGTAGTCTTATAAGGAAGAAATATAAAGGATTCTGAATAAGTGCTAGGGCGAGTCCGCCAAACCGTAAGAAATTTCAGTCTATATATAAAAACTAAAATATGTTTGACTAACAACTTTAATCTTTTGTTAGGTTTGATTTTTCAACCATTATTGACCGTAGTTACACAATTCCAACGACTCAGCTGAACAGGTTCATTTTATTTAAAAAGAAAACTGTATCCTGACCACATTTAATGAACTTTAAAAAATTAGATACAAAAGAATTATATATATATATATATATTATATATCATATTATTAAATATTATCAAGTATTATATAATATATATATATATATATATATATATATATATATATATGGCGTAATGAGTTGGAGGGAGATGGTTGTGCTTTTGTGACAAATATAAAAATATATATTATATATATATATATATATATATATATAATATATATATATATATATATATATATATATATATATATATATATATATATATAATTTAATAAATTTTAGAAAGACTTTTATCACAATTGCATAGAGAATATGAAGTTTTTAATATATATAATTTTAAAACTAAAACCGAGCTTTAAACATTAGTTTACAATTTTTTGGTTTAGGAACATCTGTAGGAGCATCCCATGTTCTAACAACAATCCAAAATCCTTCTTTAGACTTCCCGCTTGAAAGAAGGGCAGTAATATGAGAATCCTTCAAATTGGTTGTCAAGAGACTGCTGACCAAATCGGTCCCAAATCCTGAGTAGAAAAATTGCATGTTTCCTTTTAGAGTGACTCCAGAGGTGAATTGACAGTCATTTATGCTTAATAAAATGGGATTTTTCCCTTGTACAACTCCTGTAAGAAAAAATATAAGATAATAGACAGATGCAATACATGTAACGATATAAGAAATAAAAGTTAAGGAAATATGCAATACATGTAACTAAAATAATTCTAAAAATGTTTTAAAAAATACAAGTTGATAAAATATGAAAAAATAAAGTGTGAATATTAATATTTTTTTTTTTAACAACTCAAATATGGAATAGGCAACGTTGAATTTTCTATTAAGAACGATATCACTACAATTGTCTTAATTTTCTATGCCGAAACTTGTTCAATTCTTCATGTTTAATTAATCAAAATATGTTTTTAAATTACAATATTAAAAAAAATAATTGGGAGAGTCCATAAGTTTCTTTAGGTACAAATTGCTAATAGGAAAAGCTGCTGCCATGTTGCCATATATTTTTAATTGAAATTAATAATAATACCAACTCACCTTGTAATGCAAATTTTCCTGTTTTACTTTCAACAACCAACTCAATACTATTTTCAACAGCTTCTCCATTTGATTCCACTTCTATTTCGACTTTAGCGTCCTTAGCAAGGGTTGGTGCATTCACGAGATTTACTTCTGGATAAATGGACTTGAGATAACCTTTGAGCAAGGCAGGTCCAAGCAGTCTCGGGTATTTTGATGCGTCAGGGCCTAAAATAAAATAATCATCATCACCCACCTTATTTCCCCAAGACTGGGGGTAAGGTGCGTAACATGCACAGGAAACAGAATAGAAAAAGAATATGAAGCAGGTCGAAAAGAAAGCCCAGCCTTACCGCCCTCTTTATACCTTTTAGTGAGAACTCGTCACAGTCAGAAAATCCACCCTAGAGCTTCACGGAACCGCGACGGAACCTCACCATGGCATCTCGTCAATAAATAAAATAATAATCATTATTATTATTCAGGGTTCACACTGAAATTTTGAATTTGATTTCCCTGACTTTCCCAGACCAAATCCGCAAATTTTCTCTGACCAGCGTGTTCGTTACTTTTGGCGTATAAAATATCTATTAATAATTATTGCAGCCTATATCTTACTCAAAGTGTCTTACAATTAAATATTAGACTAATTTTCTGTTGAACAAACATTTCATACAAAATAAGCCTAATGCATGGATGAATTTAAAAATATTTAGTGTTTTTAGTATCAAATTCTATACCTTCCCCCATAGCCGTCCAACAGCACTCCTTTTTTATTTTTTTTCCCAAAAGTAACCAGTTTATATTATACAAAAGGAAATAATTAAAACTTACATTAATGGACTAGGGGAATAACGTCCACTGTGATAAAGTTCTAAATGGGGAGAGATTTAGGTTAACTTTATCTTCTCAAGCATCGAAATTATCTGCATTTTATATGCTCAAGATACACTTCTTGTTCTGCTTCAAAGCTTTCACTTTTAACATCTTTCTCTGCTCTTCAAGTTTTTAGATCTGTATGGATAATTTCCTTTTTTTCAACCTTTTTATTATCTCTTCTTCTTGTTCTGTTTTGACCCCTTTGAAGATCGTTTTCATATCCCGTATGGGCAGCCTTACATTTGACAACAATTTCTTGAATATCGGAACTTTAATGAAATACTTTCATGAGATCTTAATAGCATTGTGCACTGTTCTTTGAGAAATCAGACTATGTTCTTTTCAGATTCTCCACTAAAAATTGCTTAATTTATAGAAAACCTCCTTCCACTGTCGCATTTCATTGCGAAAATATCAGTCCAATTTAATAATTTGCCCCAATTCCACATAACATTGATTCCAGTAGTATAGAAAAAAAAAACTAATCAAGTCTCTTGAAAAGACAATATACATCCGAAAGAATATTTTTTGGAGTGATCGAGATTTCCAGGTAGGATGGACGTATTTCAGTTGATGGTGTTATTTGGGTGTGTGCTTTATGCTCTCTTAGAAAACATAGGGGATGCATACGTTGGTCCTGGTTAAGGGTCTGGTGGGCTAGCAGTGGTTCTGGATCATTTCATCTGGCCGCAGCTCTTGTGTTGTTTAAATTTGAAGCTTTATTCCTGCACTATCTGAAAACATTAATTTATGTTTCCCCTATATCTGCACACGAGTTTAGACCCTTTTTATCATCCACGATCACTATTAATGCCCATTAGTATATTTTCAGATCCTGTAATATCTCTTTAATGCAAAAAGATGAAACTGATTGATAATTTGAATTCTGGTTGGTTATTAATAGAACACTCAGGGGTCATTACAATCGTTTTGATATATTAGAAGTTGAATGGAATGCATAAATTTCAGTTGCACACACTTCAAATTTTGGTAATTATTAGAACACATAACGAAAAATTTTTTCAATGATGGTGGTCCTGCTGAGTTTTGATTAATTCAAATGAGTTTCCCCCTTTGAATGTGAAACTTCGGCTTTGCGTCCCATGTTAGATAGATCAAAGTTCATTTTACATACTTTACAGTAATCCTGGAACTATCAGGTCCTTTACCAACCACCTGATAAACTGTGGTTCAGTTTGACGTCCAACCTGTCGTTTAAGTACGTTTTTTTGTTTGAAGTCATTTTATAAATAAATAATAAAAACCTTCAACTGCACAAAATCCAAAATCACTTCGTCAAACCTCAAAAAAAAAAAAACCCCAAAAGTAAAATCCCTAAAAAAGAAAAAGATAATAAACAGATTAAGTCATAATTCATACAGTCTAATACACATCCATACACCAATACCTTCAATCAAAAGGATGAACTTGGAACAACCTCTACGAACAGAATAGGAAGAATAGTAGGTAATAGTGAACTAAAAATAGAAAGAAACAGGATAGAAGTAGATTTATGGAATGTCATTCCTCGCCCATCATTTTCATTCACTTATCAAATACATCTTATTCCACAATTATACAGTAAGGAAAAAAAAAAATCAAAAATATGCAACTTGGTCCATGATATTCTTCAATCGTTTTGAAATTTTAAAATTCCTACTTTCGGCATATCTAAAACGCGACCTGACCATTTTTCCCTGACATTCCCGACTTTCAATAAAATAACAATTGTTATAAATAATATGAATTTGTACAAAAATTTAAAAACATTTTAGAGAAAGTGTTAAAAAAACAACTTTCTACATCACAATGTTATTAACAATTCATTTACCATACAGGGTTGCTACATATAAATCGATTTTAACAAAACGATGAAATGTACTCGAAGGCAGACGGGACTCTTCTCTCTTGGCATGTAAAACATTTTTTTTATCTTTACTTTTTAGTTATCTGTATTTCCTGGGGTTGGATTCCGTCATCCTTCCATGCTATGTCCGTATCCCATATTAAAAAAAAAAAAAAAATTATCTCTAAATTTAGTAGATACTTTCCCTTCAATTCTAGTATTACCAAAATAAGAAATAGTTATCATTGGAATTTCAAAAATTTACAGACATTTACCAATATTTTTCGGCAAGTTTCGGTGAAAAGACCCATTGATATATCCCAATTTAAAAACTTAAATAAAAATAAAGATTTTTGCAAGGGTCAAATTTCATATAAACCTAAGACTAATGTGGTGTTACGGTGCTTGGAGAAGGTAAAAGAACTTTGCAGATGCAATGAAAGAAAAGTATTTTGATAATTTTGTCTTGTAAAAATAAGACATACAACATTCCTTCCCAGAGAGAAAATGCTTAATAATTTTGAAAAAATGCAAACTAAAAAATTATTCCATATGTATTATATTTTTTAAATTACATTAAAATGCAATTTTGTCAAGTACATAGCAAAAATTTATATGGAATATTGATGACAAAACATTCTATAAAATTTTGGCTCTGTGGAGGAAATTGATATTGAAGAGAATGAATAAAAAAATACACACCTCGAATACTGACTCTTAATTTCTTGTCTTCAGAATTGCCAATCAAGGAAAACCCTAAAATACCTAAGGAAGAAGACAGCTCAATCCAAGGTTGTAAAAGAGGGGAACCAGCATCCGACAAAGCTGGAACATTTACAACACCTACTAACTGCTTTCCTTGCGACATCGCCACAAGTTGTTCAGCAATTTCCACGGCCACTCTCTTTTGAGCTTCATACGTGTTGGCCCCTAAATGAGGGGTGCAAATAACCTGTTAAGGTAGAGAATATATATATAAACTATACTGAATAACTTTCTTTATTCTCTATAGATATATATATATATATAAAAATATATATATATATATATATATATAAATATATATATATATAATATATATATAATATATATATATATATTATAAATAATATATATAATATATATAATATATATAACACATACTGAATAACTTTCTTTATTCTCTACAGGTTAGGGGTGGGGTACGTAACATACACTGGAAATAGTTAATCAGAACATGAAGTAAGTCGAAAAGAAAGCCCCCTCCCCCATTACCCTTAAGTGCGGGCCTATCGCAGCCAAAAAATGCACCCTAGATCTCCACTGTGGTATCTCGTCAATGTAAGAGTTCATCCCCTGGGCCAATCCTACAACCATGCCCCCTCACAAAACCCCACCATTCACTCCTATTATGCACCATTTTACTCGATTCTGCTAAATTCATATTCCTTTCCTTAAGACACTCTTTTACTGACTTGATCTACTCCCAGCCGATCGATTCCGAACACATCTGCTTAACCAACCGACTATCATCTATCCTTTCAACGTGACCAAACCATCTTAATACTCTCTCATTCACGCCTTTCTTCACACCACACAGCTTCCTAACACGATCATTCCGAATTTTATCATTCTTCTCACACCTAATACGTCCCCAAGATTACCCATGTGAACAGACTGCACCTTAGATCTATACCTCTTATTCCATAGCATAGTTTCGCTACTATACATTAATCCCGGTAACAACATACCCTTATACCCTAGCGCACTCAAGACTTAGTCCCTTGCATTCACCAAAGACTCAATTGCACCAGCCACCTTCCTGTCACTCATAACTTCCCTACTAAGCACAGCATCATCAGTTCCTTTTTCATCCAACAATAGCCAAATATTTAAAACTCAGGTACTTGTTCCAGTTGCTTACTATTCAATATGATTTCACACTGCGAAGTCTCCTCACAAACCACCAACACCTAGATCTTTTCTACATTTACTTTCAAACGTCTCCTTCTATCAATCCTTTCATCAAATTTTCTTCAGTTTCGGCACACAGAACCAACTCATTTGGCTACAATAAGCAGGTCACCCTACACACTCTTCCATTCTCCTCCATCAGTTTAACCCTCCTCCCTGGCACTCCTACCTTTAATTCTTTCATCACCTCATCCATAACCAAATTAAATAGTAAATAGCCATGGAGAAATAAAACATCCATGCCAAACTCCACTCTCCACTCCACTCCATTTATTCTTACACACGCTTTACTATCAACATACTTTTCATTCCATTCAGAAGCCTACCACCAACACCTGCCACAAAGCTTTCCTATTAATTCTGTCATATGCCTATTGCAAGTTCATAAAACCTAATACAGTTTATTATTCTTCTCTCTCATTTGGTTCAATGTAAAAATTTGATCTACAAATCCTCTAGCACTTCTAAATTTATCTTGTTCTTCAACAATCAGTCTATCAGTGACTCAACGCACTCTTTCAACTAAAATACCAGCATATATCTTCAATAAAACGATATCAAACTAATTCCATCAAATAGTTTCTACAGTTTCCTTTATCACTCACATACTTATACAAGGGTACTGTCACCGTTCTCCTCCAAATCCTTCGGAACTATACTCTCCACAAACGCTTTGTTACATAACTTCCATATCCAGTCAATCATAAACTCACTTGCATTCTTGGTCATTTCATCTATGCTTGCAGATTTACCATTCTTCAACTTTATCACTCTACCTATTACCTAGATCCTACTAATCACCTCATCCTCAAAATACCCATTTCTCCTTTCAACATCAAGTCCACTCGCATTCACTATCACCTCTACCCTACTGCCAATGTTATGCAGATTTTCGAAGTGTTCCCCCCCCCACATGCTCCATTCATTCAACTTATCCGTCACGAATGCTCCATCCCTATTCATTATTTTACGAAGATTTCCTTTATTCTTTCTTAATCTTTCGCAAGTCATTTCTTGAATAGCTTCTTTGCAAGTCTCCATTCATCCTTCTTCCAAACTTTTCATTTACCGAACAACATAAGTAAGTTAAATGACATGTACAATGTAGTAAAACATTTCAGCTATACTGTAAAATTATCCTCAAAAGCAAAAACTCTTGTTTTGTTAATTTAAATCAGATTCAATGAGTTTTTGATTTAAAATTTGTTATTAATATGAAATTTACTTTAGTTATGATAAATATGCTCAAATGCCACTGTAGCAATAAAACATTCTTAAAACGTTATGAGGCTTTGTACAATCTATATTTTATTCTCAAATTTAAACGCCATATCATTTAATTAAAATGTTATTTATAGAAATTGGACACCCTAAAAGTTACCTACTGCCCCTTTTGAAACAAATATATTAACCTTAAAATGTGCACAATGCTGCCCCTCTTTTAACAAATATATTTACCTTAGGATGCTGCATAAGTGTCAAATCTTTCGGAGGTTCTTCTTCAAAAACATCTAAAGCAGCTCCACCACAATAATCATTATTCAAGGCTTCTAACAATGCCTTCTCTTCAACTATTCCACCTCGAGCTACATTCACGATTTTAACTGTTGGCTTACAAGATTTTAAAACTTTTTCGTTAATTAAATATTTTGTTTGAGGTATCAGAGGGGTATGAACAGTAATGTAATCAGCGAGTGGCCATAGTTCCTCCAATGTCATGTACTCAACTCCCCAAGATGCAGCTGTTTCTGGACTAACGATGGGATCATAGCCAATCACACTCATTCCAAAAGACTTCATACGGTCCGTAACCTGAATTGAGAATATAAAACAATAATAATGAAAAATGAATGTACAGTCACCTAAGGAAATTCCTGAGTAGGTTTAGGTACTCCCTCGAATGACTGTACATTATACTGTATATGAATATATATTTTTTTACAGTTCTTTAAATTTGATCTATAGAAACAATACCTCTTTACCAATACGCCCAAGACCAACGATAGCCAAGACCTTTCCATATAACTCATTGCCCATGAATTTCTTCCGATCCCAAGCCCCTCCTTTAAGAGTCATACAGGCTTGGGGAATGGAGCGAGACAAGGAACATATTAAAGAACAAGTGTGTTCAGCAGCAGATAAAGTGTTGCCACCTGGTGTGCTGCAAGTAAAATAATTCGTTATGACGAAAAATGTCAAATTATTTTGTCAAAACCTAAAAAGACACACGAAAATATAAATTTCCACTATATATATATATATATATATATATATAATATATAATATATATACTATATCTATTATATTATTATATATATATATATATATATATATATATATAATATTATAATATATATATATTAATATATCAGAGGTGGGCACCGCCGCTCATTGGGTAGTCGCTAGCGTCACCCCGCACCTTGACAATAAACGTAG